>JANHFX010153818.1:0-131013 GCA_027560015.1 Chloroceryle amazona
GGGTTAGCCGCGCCCGCACCCACCTGGGGAATGGGAAGGATGGGAACGGCTCGAGTGGGGTTTGGGCTTTTCTCAGCGGGGTGGGCAACTCTGCTGGCGGCTCCGGCTTGTCAGAATTGAGGTGCGAACGCTTAACTCATTGTCAAGGGAATGGGCCCCGTTCGTTGCTGTTTGCAGGCTGGCCAGAGCAACACTGAAAAGTGAACAGAGTTTTCTTGAGCACAACAGAATAAGTACGACATTATAGAGATGGTATCGGCCCTTATCTTGCATTTATTTTATTACTAATTTTCTGCACTAAAAGTTAGGCAGCCTCTTTCCTCCTTCGAAGGAGACTCGTGCATGCAAATATGATGTGAGCTCTCCCAAAAGCCGTGATCCAAGAGCAATGCCTCCCATGTAGTGCTTTTGCCTTTACTATGTATTCGGTACTATCTGCTTGCTTTGACGTTTTCCAGTTCTATTTCTTGTGTGCACTGAGAAGATATCAGATCTAAGGATCCTGAACTTTAACTTTCAATGACAAGCACTGTAGAAATAAAACAGGATATTACACCCTGAACAGGATCACTTTGGAGGGAAAAAACCTCCACGCCTAAATGACCTTTGTAGTCGGACACACCTAGACACAGAACTCTTTTGTTTATTCGCATATCACACAGTGCTGGAGCCCAAGTTTTTTTCTCCTCTATTCTGTAAGACCACAGTAAGAGACGTAGACAAATGCGATGTTTAAAGCACAGGCAATAGCTCTGATCCTTACAAGGATTTGCACAGCCCTGTGGCTTCCGTGGGTCTCCAGAGGTGTTTTCCCCAAAGCCCCCTCCCTGTTTGCCATTGCAGTAACTGCACAAATATCCAACACAAAGGTTTATGTGACTTTTCAGGCAGATAACAGCATGGGGCTGGGAGGGATTGTGGGGTTTTGCTGGGAAAGGCACAGCACTGAGGTGCCCAGCTCTGAACAGGTCCCTTGGCTCACTGAACCCAGTAAGAAAAGGCAGATTGGGGCTACAAACTGTGTAGCTCTGTAGGTTGTCAAAGAGGTACAGAAGTGTTCCTCCAACTCTTCTTGCTACTGCTTTCCAAAGACCTTGCTGCAGCAAAAGGTTCTCTTTCCTCACGTTGTTTTATTTTCTATTTTTGGGATCCCTTTGTGCTGTCCTGTGCTGGTGCTCTGAGCACATTAGAGTGAAAGGAAAAAATAAGTTATTTTAGCACTGCACAGAGGGTACTGTAAAGCTGGCTGCAGCCATGTGATGTGATACTGCTCTGCTGCTGCTTGTCAAAGCTGAGAGTGACAGGGACAGAGCCGTCAGCACGCAAGTCAATACTACATGAATTCACATTTGTAAGGCTGTATGCCAAAACTTGTTTTTTTTTAAATGGAGGCTCACATTCTGCCCTTGGGTGAACCCATGGGTGAACCATGCAGCCCCGTGCTTACCCCAGAGAGCTGCACACTGGAAGTTGACCAAGAGTTTTGCTGTGTTTTGGTTGTAGATACCAAAAGTCCCACCATGAGTGAATTCCCCCCATTAGCTGTCCGAGGACAGTGATTTCTGTACTGGGCGTTTAAAACCCCCTGCCTTTTCCCCCGAAAGAGAAGTCGTCGATGCCCACTGGGAGGCAGTACGGGCTAATGGACAGGGTGTTGGTGCCACACAGACCCTCTCTCCTGAACCTGCCACTGGCAGGAGACTGGAGAAGACATCATGCTTCTATTTCACTATTACACCTGCTTGTCCTGCTCCCTCCAAAACAGGGAGCATCACTCACTATTTTTCTCATGCACAGGCATGAATACAGTACAGCCTGACTCCAGAAGTACCAGGTTAATCCTGACCTTGGACCCGCAGAAAGTATTTTCACTCATGCTGAATTCATAGTGGCCGAGGCAGAAAATTCAAATTAAAGTTGGTTTTGGGTTGCCTCCAGTAACATTCAAAACTACATTTAAAAGTCTTTCACGACCTGGAGAGGGAGAGAGGGAGGGTTAAAAATGAATTTTTGCCCCTCTCAGTTGCAAAATACTGTACAAACCATGATGTTTTTACTACCCAGCCAGCACTAAACCAAGACACAATCCTGAATGTTATTAGGGAGTTAATCAACCCCTGCTAAACTGATATTCTGTCACGTAAATGTTTCTAACAGACTGGCAACTGTCATAATGTTTGTATCTGCATGTGGACATGTCTACTGCTTGCTGCATGGAAATCATATGCTCACGTCTCCATATGCCTCCAAATAAATATCCAATGATGTTTAAATCATTACAAAGTCTTGCGGCTCTTGAACCAGAGACCTATGATGACCTGAAGGTGAAGTATCCAATTACCAATCCACTAAGCCATGCAGTTGCCTTATTGCTAGGGATTTGGGGGATGGTGTCTGGAGCAGAGTCACTAACAAATGACAGAATCTCACACAGTTGCTCCTACTGGAGAAGCATCAGGATCTGGATATGCCTCTTAGCTCTCGTCCTGAATACCTGGCCACAATAAAGCACTCTGCTTGGTTATTAATGCAACGTTGGAATGGAAATTCCTACATGCTTTTGTACCAATAAAGATGAAAGTGATGTAGTATGAAGGTCCATAATATGATAAGCTGCTCTAAAGGCTTCCCTGTAGATAATCCCCCCATCTTGCTCATCTGCAAGTTTTTTCAAACAACATAGACGTCTCCTTTGTAAGTCAGAGACTTCTGACTTCTCTTTGTACTGCGTTCAGTGAGCACAAAAGGAGTTGCTTTTTTGTGTGTGTGTGAATAGGTTATTGAAATTAGCAATGGATTGTAGACCTCAAGTAATTTCATTTTTCTTAAAAGTTTCCAGATTTAACTACCAACACTTCATTTCATGCAGTATTTCACTACATGATATACTCTAGGCTTCATGTACTGGCAAGCTTGGTCATGCTGTGATTAAAGAAGGAAGTGCTGGAAAATGCCAGCTGGCATTTCCTAAACTGAATACCCACAACATGAGCAATACCTCTGCTTCAGTAAAAAAACACAGCTCCATGCAGTCCTCCTTACCATCACTTCTGACCTTCCCTACTCCACTGTCAGCAGTTCTAAGGTTATTTGCATCTAAGTGGTCATCTCTGAACAAAGCTTTTGCAGTTTTTCATATTGCTACTTTGGATCCAAGGTGAGCGGGCCGTTGGCATTTATGGAAAACACATATACTATATTAGCACTCCAGAAGATCTATTACTGCTGCATTTTGGAGTCCTGGGGTGCCCCAGTGAAATCCAAGACAGTCCTCCCCTCATTTGCATCTGAGAAAGTAGAAACTAAATGTGTGGCTGGAGAAGCCTGTCCAAATCTACCTTAACCTATGTTAAACAGGCTCATACTCCCTTCTGACACTGTCCTCAGCATTGAGGGATTTGCAGTGAGAGTCTGGATTAATGAGGTGGCCACTGCCTGGAATAATCGAGAAAGGCAGAGGTCCCTATGCACCATGATAGAGATACAGCTATACCCTAAATATTTACAAAGCATGTACATTTCATTTCAGAGCTGTTAAAAAGGAACTGAAGTAGAGAATTTTCAATTCTTCTTAATTTCTGTCATTGTTTTTAAAGCACTTTAATCAAATAAGTGGCTGTCAGAAATACTTAATAAATGCTTTTGCAAATTAGACTTGTGTTCCTGATCTCTAGTCTTTAGTACTGTTCTTCCTGCAGTTCTCATTTATCCTTCTTTTTTAAGCCAGAGTATAGCAATGCATGTCCTACCACAAATTATCCTTCAGCACTTCAAGATTGAATAGATGTTTTTGTCTGAGTGCAGTTTGCCTCCTTTGCTTTTCCTGTCACTTTTATGAAGAACATGTTATGAAGTTCCTGTCATTACATTTAGCCCTCATTCTCCTGTCATGCCTCCTCAGTCAGCTTTCCTCCTGCAATATCACCACTAGCTCCTCTTCTCTTTTCCCACACAACAACAGTAAGTGAGCTCATTATTTTATACTGGTTTGAATTCTACTTCTGTTCTGAAGACTGGAATGTAAAAAAAACAATAAATCTATGGTTGTGGTTTGTTTCATTTTTTTCCATCTGCCCTTTCTGAGTACCAATCAATGTTTATGAACAATGGTAGATTAATAATACTGCTTTTGTGTAAAGATATTTGGCTTCTTTCAGATTTGCAAGTCCTCAAAATATCCACATTGTGATGAGTGTTGACAAGCCCTGACAGATTTAGATCTTGTTAAAATAGTTGATGGGATGGTCTGTTATGTGGGTGTTTCATTTGAGGCTGAAGAGAATTGTAATGATTCTAAGCATGGTTTTGCCTTTTAAAAAGTAAAATATATATTTTAAATTGCTTAATTTAGGAAGTCTCACCTGTATTTTGAGCCAGATGTAAGTAGTCATATATCTCAGGTCCAGAAAATATCCTTTTCCAGGGTGTCATATTTCTGAGCGCTTTGAACAGAAATTAACTTGCATTATTTCCAGAATCTAGGGCAGAGAAAATTGGAATAGGTTGCTGCAATTTCTGTTATGCTGAAAAAAAAATAAATATGGTGTAAACACCCACATTTCACATGCTGATTTACTTTTCAATATAACTTTCAAAATATAGTAAATTAATAGAGTTCATTCAGTGCATATGTCAGTCTGAACAAGATTCACTGTGCATTTGAGGTACAAAATGGAAGATTTTACAATTATAAATTAATTAGATTTTCATACGTCCTTGGGCTTCTGCTATTTAGTGATAAATTGTTCATAGTCCAATAAATAACAGGTAACCTGGGTATCACTGATTCAGTATCATACCTGCTCTATAGGCTATACACCTTCAGTACGTTTGATGGCTTTTTCTTCAGGTTATTTTCTGTTATATTGTTCAAAATTAAACAAAACCAAACTACTGGAGATAATCATTGGGTAAGTTCAATACAGCCAAGGTGTCAAGTTTGAACAAGGTAAAGCCCCAAACAGCAACCAAAAAAAGGCACTCAAAGTTGTTACACAAAAATGTGTGGCCATGCAACAGTTACTAGTCCCTAAAACAAGTATCTTTTGTTGTCCCTTAAGTTAGAAACAGGGTGAGCAAGGTACCATTTCAGGAAGCGTGGTCTGCCTCTTTTTGCATAATTAAGTAAAAGGTCAATTAATAATTACTGTAAAAGTCCAGTCAATAGATTTTTACATTAACATTGAAATAACAGAAAATGAATAACATCACCGAGATCAACTGGACTCTGATTTTCAGACTGGGGTCCCTGGATGTCTGAGGAATGGGGAAGGTATCTGCAACAGAAAACAATGGCAAGACTCCTGCTGTTAGCCATTTCAAGCTTGTGGTACGGAGCCTCCATCACAAATTGATAACTGGAAGTTGAAAGTCATAGCAGCAGTAAAACATCGAAGCATTGCTAGACAGCTCTGAGCTTTCTTACTCGTTTGCAGATTTCATAAGCTGTAAGTTTGATATAACCAGTGGCTGTTGAGAAGCGATGCCAGGGTGCCGAGCAGCATCTTTTCTTCCCAAGCTGCTATTTGGAGAGAAACTCTAAACCAGTAGGTTATTTCTATTCTGTATCATTTGACACCAAGTTGTATTGATCAGTAATGCAATGAAATTATTGTTATAAATGGCATATTTTGTGGGAATTGCTTGTGGAACTGCAGACAATAGCAGCCATTGGATCATAATGCTGCACACATTCAAGTCTTTTACTGAAGATAATCAAAATGAAGTAGATTTTACAGGGCCTTTAGTACAACATGCAGATGCATCATCTTGGGGAAGCTTTTCCCTTTTCTCAGGTCCAAAGTTACACACACATATCCTTACTTGATATGAATTAAACAATTTCCAACTTGGATAGTTTTAGCTTAGGTACTGAGGTTTTGTGTGGTTTGTTTGGTTTTTATTTTTAATTGTGTTTTTGATTTTTTTTTGTTAATGTTTTCCATCTTCTTCCCAAACTGAAGGATAAACAAACAAAAAAACTCCACAACCCAAAACAACCATCCTCTTCCCAAACAAAGAACTTAAGAGAAAAAAAAAAACCAAACTTGTCAAACAGACTGAAATAAAGGTGAAGAACTGTAATGAAGTCATCATCTTGACAAGCTGAAGTTCATTGTGTTTTAGGCTCCTGTGACAAGTAACAGTGACAATGGCAGCATCTCATCCATCTTCAAATACTGCGGGCTTTCACATCTCTCCATTTACTGCCATTTAACTCCCTTTTCCTGATGTGTAACTGCAATGACTTATAAAGCAGTTGGCTGAGTATTCCAACTAAACAAAACAAATTCTAAAACTCCCAAATGTGTGCAATTAGCAGGAAGCAGATCTCTAGACTGTACTATTATTGTAATATTGGCTTAACTAAATCTTTGTTCTCAGGAGTTTGAACAACTCAGGGGCATCCTTTAGATGTATAAGGTAGTAGGAGTTTGCAGAGTTAAGTGGGAAAAGATGAATTTAGAGAGTTTTCTTCCTTAAAAAAAAAAAATCATCTATCTATTTTACTGGTTGTGACTTGAAAAGCCTGTTTATAGAGCAGAATACTATTCCAATTAGCATTATTTCAAGTGAAGAATCATTGATTTATTTATATTCCCATTCACTGACTCTTGCATATTGAAAGCTGCTCCTGCAAACCTCAGGTCAAAGTGAAGTTTGTTCCATTCCTCCTCAACTATCAACAACTTTGACATATTTATAAATATCTCTAAAAATGAACACAGCATCTGTGTAATTGATTCTTTTTTTTCCCTGAGATGGGGCTTTGGGACAAAGGAGAAGCAATAGGAAAACTTCACGTTAAGGTAAAGCATGGTGATCCACAGCAGGGCTTTTGTAGACTCTTGGCTAACTGCTTGAAAAACCTGGTAGACTTCTTACTAACCTAAAAGATACAGGAAGCTAAAACATATCTTCAATCCATTTTAGATTTAAATAAGCAAACTTAATGATACAAAACCAATTTGCCTCTCTTTGAGGCTTAGATCCAAACACTCTCTTCAAACTCACCCTGCTAAGTCTTTGGTGTCAGGGCTGATTAACAGAAGGAAGGAGAAGAGGCACTGTTCTTGCAACATTTAGGTCAGCTCTGATACTCACTGGCATGTATCTAGGCCATGTCTAATTAATCCCAGAATATTCCATCATTGCTGGATTACCTCTGTCAGCTTCTCCCACAGCAACCTGGCAGCAAAGATTTTTTTACCTAAGGTGAGGAATTTCCCTTTTCAAAAGGCAAACAGGAATGGCTTTTTTATCATCTGACTACATACAGTTTATGCAATAGCTTATAAAGCCCTCAGGCTAGAAAGTTTTTAGTATGGGTGAATACCTGCACTTGAAATTAGTGGAACATTGTCACCGATTTAAACAGAGCCAAGATTTCACCCCCAACTGCTTTTAGGATCAAATTTACCAGCTATGGCCCTCTCAACTCTAAATTTGATGCTGCTATTCAAAATAATCACTTTATTTATTTATTTATTTAAAATGTCTCTAAGCCAAATGTGGATACAAGATATTTAACCAGGCCTAAATCAGAAAATACAAGAGATCCACAAAATAAAATCAGAATTTCACCTAAAAGCCTGTTGCAGATCAGGAGAAGTTAAGGGGTTAAACTGCATTTGTGTACTTTAAACTGCAGTTTCTGGCCTTCCATGGCCAGTACTAGAATTATGTAAACAGTTTGCAGAGACATTAGTCAGCTTGGGGAGGGGCTTAAATCAAGATGAGCTGCCACTGTGGAGTACTGGATACACAACTGGTGACCACTGAAAAATAACCCAGCATGCTTATTGAACTAAGGACACACTGCATCCATATTCCATGTATCACAACAGTCACTCACAGAATTACAGTACTAAAAATAGAGCATTAATTAGCAATGTTAAATTTATATGCAGTTATGCAAGGTGCTGTGTGTCTCAAGATGTACCATGTTTGCATCCTGGGGGCAAAGTATTTAGACTTTTTAAATCAGTACTCTATAAACATGCATTCATTTAGTATGCACAAAGCCAGATGATATTTTTTTTATCCCTGATGATAAAGTGCTAGATGACAAGACAACTTCCTACCTGCAGAACAAGAAATACCTGTTACAGGAGATCTATTAATATGCACTTAAAACAGAGGCCAGGAACGACACAGACATTTTTGTAGTGGGTGAGATATGTTTTTTAACCACACCCTCAGATTTTCAAATTATGTCCTTACAATCTTCTTTAATTAAACATCAAAAGGATTTTCACTGCATTCAGTACAGCACCGTTGTTAAAACCCTCATTTAAATGCCTCTACTGATACCTTCAGAATTATGTAATATTACACATGTAAATAAGATGCAGATTTTTTCACATACTTGTTTTCCTTTCCTATGTGAGTTGATTACTAAAGCAGGAAATGCTATTCATCAATGCTTCATACCAAGGCATTAAAAAAATGAATAATGAAAAACTACTTTTTTAAACTTCCTTTGAGAAATGGACAAATCAGTATCAACCATGAGTTTTGCCTGAGTTAGGATTTACCTGCCCTTCAAACGTGTGGTCATGGGTCAGCTGATGCCTGCATTAACATGCCTCACATCTATATGCTGTGGCTGAGAAGTCATTTTATGTTTCAGCTCACATTAGAAGCAGGAAAGCAGATTTTCTTTGATGTAAGATAAGTGCACCTGCAGCAAAAGTACAGATAGATGTGTTGCATTCCATAGCCAATGCTGTGGAAGTGCCAAAGCTCACTGTCTTGCACTTAATGTTTTAGGGTGAAACCACAGATAGGTATTATTATAATGTCATTTTGACAGGAAAAAAATGCACACGGGCTGGTGATGTGATATTAATAACATTCCAAGTTAGTGTAAGCCACCACAATTCACATTGCTCTTCCACGGAGGTCCCCTACTATGATACTGGCCTTCCCCATAGAAGAGGGAGTCTCAGCTTTTTCATTGTGGCCCACATTTCCAGCTGTATCTCAGAGCCCTACAAGAACATGCAGCAACAGTGTGCCCTAAGGCATGAAGGTTCTGTCTGGATTTTGATTGTGCAGCTCAGTTCAGAGTTGGTGGATGAACAAGATTGGTACGGGTGTTTCTAACAGCGAAGGGCTTCCTAATGCTATGGATTAAATAAGATACCAAGATAAACTTGATGGTGTAGGACAGAGTACAGTTACTGAAGGATTATGGCATATCTGTCCTTTCTCTTTAGGGATGTTACCGCCTCTTGTGCTTCATTACTTAGTTCAAACACCGTACAGACTGGGGCTTGATGGTGCCAGCAATATGAAGACACCAAAACGCTCTCCAAACTCATTATTCCCCATCACGTACAATGTTCACTTGGCTACTGGATTTTCACCCCTTTTTTCTGATCAGCCTCTCCAATTCATCATTCTCACATAGCCGAGCAGGCTGTAGACTATTAGTTGAAGTTAGAGTTGTTGGAGTTATCTATAGTCCTCATGAAACCAGCTTGATGAGACAGGCAGGCACGGGAGAGGGGAGAGATTTGTGTGGATTATACAGGCTCTAAACTTGGAGTGTTATTGCCCTGTACACAGCAGAAAACCTCAAAGTTGTTATTCAAAAAGTCTCTTGACTTAAAAATTCCCTGCATTCAAGAATCTGGATTTTAGTCTGTGTTAGTCATGATACAGCTTGTAATACCTACAGAAGTTAACCAAACAAGTAGTTACTGCTTTGCAATCCAGACCGAGATGCACTATTAACGTAGGCAGGAGTCATCAATAACTTGCACTTTCCAAAAGTGTAAGTGCATATAGCACATGTAAAATGCATGCAATTACCTTAAAAAGAGCTTTTAAGTTTTTTGAGTGGCTGCCCAACTTGAATTGTTGAAGAATTAAAATAGTTCATTGTATGCCTCCCAGAAATTGCATCTGCTAATGGTGTCCTCTCTCATCATTGGAAACTTTCACCAAATCCTTCCTTTCCTGCTGCTGCCCTTTTGTTAATGTCATTCTTTCCAATCTCTCAAGACAAAAACAAACAAACAAACAAAACCCAAAAAACACCAACAAAAAGCCCCCACATTGTTTTATACAGTATAAGTTCCTCATCAGGGTCCAACCTTCATACCAGGATTCCCAGTTTCCTGGTCAATTATCTGGGTAGAATCAAATGATTCTCTCCATCCAATTACCCATGGTAACCGCCATTATGAAGGCAAGTGTTTCTCACCCTGCCCTGTGGTGCATGGAGAGGACCATTGACAGCATCAGCACCTACACTCACTCCAAAGACGAGGAAAAAGCCAGACCTTTTTACAGCTTCCCATATCACACTCACCTTCCTGCTACTTGCAGGTGTGGGAGAAGCTTCTCGCATGATCAAAGAAGCCTCCAGCACTTCAGACTAGTACCAGTCTGTTGCTGATGAGTCCTGAGACCTGGTAGACAAGGCAAAGAATAGCAGAGGCATTCAGTTAATGATTCTCAATGTTTGAGAACTTCTTACAGGAAAAGTCCTTAACAAATACCTGCACCTGCCCAAGTTTATGACTATAAGGTTTTATACTTCCCACCAAGTATAAGCTTGAGAGTTCTGAGGATGATCATCCTGATGTGAGTTGTACCGAGGTAAAAAAAGGTGTTTGGGGTTTTTTTTTTGGTTCTTTTGACATAATAAAGTTCTGATGTCCCTTGCTGGTTATCCCAGATCCAGAGCACTGTCCTGTCCGGATTTGAAATGAAGTGGCACAGTTAAAGAAAGGCATTATGTAAATCATCTGTCCAGAAAGGCTTAGCAGATGCATCTGGTTTTCTTCATTCTTCTGTGTTTCAAAATTGATGCATTATTTTAGGTATCCTGCTGACAGTGTTTATTTTTCTGCCCATGAACCTCTCAGTGCTTGTCTATTCTTCCTTCCTCAAAGCTGACAGTGCTCTGAACATGGCAGTGGCTCACTAAAGCCATGAAAGTGAAGTAAGAGTCATCTTAGAAATTAAGTTTGCGTAACATCAGGACAGGGATTCTCTCACTTTCTGGTTTTGAAATTTCAGTATGGAAAATGCAAAAAGATCCTCAGAGCTCTGCAGGGTTGGCAAGGGTCCAGTCTGTTACTATGGGACAGTGCACATACTTACAGTCTCTTAATCCTGGAAGAAGTTGAGACCTCAAGCATGCACACCCATGCACATGCAACTTACTTACCCATGTGTTTCAATCTTTTTTCATTGATGAAAAAAAAACACTCAGGATTTTCAGAACATGTGTCTGCACTAATTAGAGTCTTATCATTTGCATGCCAGATCTTTCCTCACCACCCCCAACTGCCTCTCCCCCCTCCCCAGGTTTTAACATTGATATCATCCTGCTTCTTTGGTGAGACATTTGAAAATGAGTTTCATACTCAAAGTCCCTCTCTAAAGCAGTAATAAATCCTGTGACAATTTTTTGTTTTCAATAAACCATTTTCTGTAGCGAGTCACAGCTTCCATTGCTGTTAAGTCGCTTAATGCCCTAAGACCCCTGAGGCTGAAATACCTGCAGCTGTTAAGTACCTTTGACTAGGTATTTCATCTCTGAATATATAAGAGCCTTTTGTGCATCAAATGCTATCTATGACTTTTTCTGGTGGTATTTTAATAAGGTTTCATCATTATTTTTACCCAATCATTCTTAAGGTCCACAGGCCAGATGCTGAGTACGTATAAATCACGCAGCTCCAAATACATCAAAGGAGCTATACTCATTTGTCCTAGGATTTGGCTTCCTATTTCCAGTTGTACCAGACTTTTTTTCAGATAATCTTGCAAATGCCTTAACAACATCCATTTCCTACTGTACCCCTCTCAATCCTTTTCAATTACCTCCTTCTTAACATATAACCCCTCCATAATTCTTTCCTTTTAAATCCTTTTAAATCCTTTTTTTTTTATTTTTTTTTCCCCCTTTTAAATTAGCTAATTGTTAAAAGCAATTGTAACTCTTTGAAATTGTACTACTGAATGCATCATGGTATGTTGACTCTAAGGGCTGAAGTTTCTAAGCAGCTTTCAGAATAATGAGATTTGTGTGCATGACTCCCTTGCGCTGCTTTAAAGATTTACTCTTTAGAGTCAAAAGATTTTCAAAAAACCAGTTTCTTTGTGCTGCTGGCTTATAAACACCATGCTCAGAACATGCATGCATCCTTTACAGTGCAGTTACCCTTTTCTCTTCCAAGTTGCTTGCTGTGCTGGAGGAGCTTGTGAACATCTACCCTTACCACACAACTTTATAACCTAAGGGTGTGTCATCCTTAGCAGCAGCTGATATGCTCTGCAGTTTGTGTTCAATCTGCCTTGGCATTTGTATGCATAAAATATTTGTGCTACGCATTCCTTTAATGGGTGACTCATTCTCCTTCTGTGCCCGACCAACATTTCCACTGATAACTCCTGGATATCTTATGTAAAGTGTAAGTGGCAGTAGCTTGTAGATCTCTTAGGGAGAGTTTCAGTCCAATTCAAAATGGTAGACTCATGTGTCACATTATCCAAGTTGGTAAAATGCTGGGTTGGCATTTGTTGTCATAATTGTTCCTGACATTTCATAGTATGTTATACTTTGTGTTGTTATTTCACATCAATTTCATGACAGGTAAGCCTATGGAGCACCTAATTCTTGCCTGCAGTATGATTGACCTGGTGGTTTGGACTGGGACAGCCATCAATCTGAAACTCCAGATTAACCCCCCCGATGCGAACCAGGGCGCAGTCTGGTGTTGTTGCTTTTTCTCCTCCTTCACCTGCCTTCCCTGGCACAACTAAACCACCTCTCATTCCGCTGTTTTCTTCACAGCTAATCAAATCATGTGCTGAAGCACACTGCATTCAAAAAAAAAGGCTTATTATTCTACTGCTTCCTCTATATACCACATTTTTAGTTCCAAGTTTTTGCCTCATTGGCAGCTTTTTGCTTCACTATCTGATTCTATTAATAGTGAGCTATGTGAAATGTAATCACAAATAGCTGGAGAATAAGAATGCTGTGCAATTCTCCTGGGAGAAAATAAAACCAGCTAGCTAATACACATCTAGGTTTTCACACACAGCCTCACTTGCCCTCCCCTTTCCTCAGGGATTATGGGGTAGTGACTTTATGACGACCCTGTTATCATGAAGTTACACATATGCCCAAGTCATCATGTGATAACCAAGATACTAAGGCTTGTGCTGGGTCTGTTCTTCATGCTGCCTAAAGCTATCTAAGTGTATTGGCTTGTCCATAATTAAGACAGCAATAACCACTGATTGGATTTAACTGTTCCCTAAAGAAAAAAAAACAAAACAAAACAAGAAACCACTCTATTAGCTGCAGACTTCTTAAAGACTGTAAAATGCTAAGGCTACAAGAATAACCTGCATTACAGATAGACATGAGAAGCTAAGTGACAGGTAGAAAGATAAAGCATAAAGTTAAGACTGCTGAGTATTTCCACACGTTGAAGTGTTTAGAAGGCTTGGCCTTACCTATGCTCTATCTCACTTCCTTGTAACAACTACGCTTTTATAATTGCTTTTTCAACCCTTAATTTCTTAGTAATACAGCTTTAACATCAAGCATGTTCTGGAGGTATTTAAAAGTGGGTTTGTATGGAAGAAAAATTTCCCTGCATTCAGAAGCACCTACTTGCTTAGCATGCAGTGGGAGTAGAGGAAGCTGCAGTACCCAGGATGTGGCTGAATCCTCAATACACATTCTCAGCCAGCACCTTTTACTTTATCCTCTTTAAATACAGAAGGATGGGGGGTGGGGTGTGTGCTTGTCTTTTTTCACTTCTGTTTTTTTTGCTGCCCAGTGATGTGACTTGGCATAGCTGCTTTAGGAGAGGCAAGAGAAAGAGAGCAGAGTGAGGCTTTTGTTCCTTGGCTAGCGCAGCATTTCAGGTCAGAGAGCTGCTGTGCGTTCAGCCTCTTCCCTGTGTTAATCCCAGCAGCCTTTAGAAGAGAGCTTTTCTCCTCAAAATAGTAATCAACAGACATAGTTTATAGAGGTTTAAGGAAGTGTTAAACAAATGCTTTAAATGTGCAAGAGTGAACGCCCGCAGTTATATTCGGTATGACAGGGTGCATAAACAATGCATAAAAAAAGCTTTCCAACCAGAGGATGATCCTGCCTGGATCTGGTAATTGGACCAAACAGTTCCCACAGCTTCAGCCCATCATAAGCAGCAGGACTAAGTTGCCTCTGACAATCCCAGATCTGGTGTTCTAACCAGCATCCCTGAAAGCGGTGTGCCATGTTTTACAGCTGCTCTGCCAAGTGCTGGAGAGGGAGAGCTTCCTTTTGCCAAAGGAAAGATATTTTGCTTCTTTTTGATGCCAGCTTTTGCAACTCTGGGCCTTTTACCATAAGGCCTCAGTCCTTGTATCCGTATGAATAACTTCTAGTTGTGGCAACTGAAGAAAATCGCAAAGTTCCTGTCCTTGCTGCCCAAGCCCTATCACCCTCCCGTCCCCCAAAAACCTGCTGGGAACTCAAATAGCCATAAAATCAATACAAACACATCAAAAACACACTCGATGAGGTAAATGGCTGAACTTTGGGTGCTTGCCACTGGCAAACTATTTTGTCTTTCCAGCTTTAGACTTGTGCCTCTTTCCTCTTTCTTTGATGATAAAGCTTCCTGGGGTTTCTAAAGGTCTCTGGTGACCTTTTCAGGACTTGGCCGGCTCTTTCATCAGGGAGAGCTTCTGTTGCTATGGCAGTGGGACCCAGGGCCCCTGCTCTAGCCAAAACGTTTGGGAACTTTCTTCTGAGGCATTGCTGCCACAAGACAGCAACTAGGTGAAGCCTTCAGGTATCACAAGGATATATAGGCTGCCTGGGTTATCTGTCATGGCATCCTTTGATGCAGATACGTGGTTTATGGTGCAAGTTACTATTTTTTGTGATTTTGGTAACACAAAAGGTCTGTTTGGGAGCTCTTCTGTAGTGAGTTACCTTCACTGTGGACTGAGGGCATGTGCTTTGGCATGGTATGTAGTAGTGTATGTAGCAGTGTAGTAGTGTACCCCACAGGGGGAGTTACAGCAACTCCATGAGCTCCATCTTGTGTGTGAGAAGGGCTAAGTTCCATTCTGAGTGAAAATGCTCCTGTTTGGTGGATGGTCTCAGACCACTAACGAACAAAGTTGTTAGGTTTTCTACCTTGCTTAAAAGCAGAACACTTAGAAACTTACATAATCCTTTCCAGAAAGGCAAATAGAAAGTAAAAAACCTCCCCAAGAAGTTAAACATGCCTTGCATGCTATAAAACCTCTGTTCTAAATCACTGCTTCTTTTTGGAAGAATATAAACTCAAGGATACCAGCTGGTCAAAATCTTATCTTTTTACTTGGAGAAAATTACTTAGTACACAAATGAAAACCTTAGTTAAAAACAAAGCTGTAAGCTTTAAATGCATACACATACTGACAAAAAAAAGTCTTAAACTGATGTTAAATTGTCTGTAAATTGCTGCTTTTCTGGGTAAATATTTAATGAAATATTGTTTTCTCTTCATCTGAAATGCAAAGTGTTTTCTTTATCACTGATATAACACATGCTTTTTAAAACAGGTACTGCAATATTTGCATGTGGCAACCACTGTGCTCAGACACCACATAAAGAATATTATGGCAGGCAAATAATAGAAGAAATGTTGAGTTCACTTTGCTTTAAAAGGGACATACTTTACTTTAGCTTTACTTGGATGGAGGCTCTCAGAGGAACCGGAAGAGTTACAGACATTATTCATGGCTAGACTTTCCTTAATTTCACCACACGCATTAAGTCTGGCCTGAGAATCACTACACCTTCAGCCCTTTAAGAGTAAACTGACTGAAGACTGTCTCAGTAACAGGTCAGATGAAAGACTGGTGGCAAGGGAATGGTTTTTTTTGCATAGAAAAAAAAATAATTCAGCAACATCCCCTATACCAAAAGTAGCTTGCACAAAGGACATGAAATTTCTGAGTTTTGTGTTTCATTGGAAGTTGGGAATGGGTAGCTCTTCAGTCAACGTGTGCTCTTCTAGCACTTTGCATTTCCTGCTGTAAAAGCTATGTCAGAAAGAGGGAAGAGGCAGGATGCTTTACTCGAAGCTTTTAAGAAAGTACTAAACCCTTTTCTAACAGCACATACCCACGCAAAGTTACATGAGAGATGTTTGTTAGCCTGCCGCACAGCATCACAGTTTCCTAGGTATGCTGCCAGGTAATACACGCAAAGCCACCCTGTAGCTCACCCAGGCCATGCCATGTTGCCTATCAGCCTAAGAGACTGCTGGTACTGCAAAAAAACCCAACATCTTCTCCTGGTCTTAGCAGAAGGGGCAAGGAGGACAGCAGTGACACAACACAGGGTGTGCTGACAGCCAGGTGGCACGGGGAGCAATGCCACTGTGCCTTTGCTCAGCGTGGCGCACATTGCACCATCGTCCTTTGCAAGTGGCCAGCAAGCAGATATGGCAAGCTATACTTTCTTGAGCTAAAGCCTTGAAAAGCAGATTAGAGCTCCTAAAAAGTCAAGGGCACAGATTTTAAAGAAACAAACTGAAGCCAGCAAGTACAGCTTGCCATGAATTTTTATAGTCCTATGTCCACAGTTGTTCAAGACCTACGTGCCAGTCAGCTAGTGTCCCTCGTTGGTAATAGATCCATCTGCTCTTAGAAGCAAAACCATCTGCATTCTCAGTGGGCCACGTTGCAATTTTACCTCCCCACACTTCTCTTCCAATCCTAGCTGTTATTTCTGAAACAAGTTAAATAGACAATTCTGGCTCTTGGGTCTAAGCAACAATTGCAAATGACTTCATGAACTCCCTTACAGTACTGACACTTGATTTGCCAATATCTTGTGGTTTAGTCACTGACCTGATTTTCGGTTGGTGTGGTCTCCTTACAGTTGCACGTCCTGGTGCTTGGAGGGTCAGGGTTATATCTTCTTAGAGGGCTAGAAATGCAGGTTTCTTGGCATGAAACTGGTGGAGCCACAGCTGATCACAAATCATGAAGCACAAACAGAAGTCCCTAAAGCAAAACAACCCCCACAACCCTTCAAGGGTAAGTCTGTAAAGACTTTATATGAGGCTTTTGGTATGGCCTGCTGCTGTGTGCTGATTGGTGAGGCACTGAGAGATAGGGGATTACTCAAGAGGCAGCAGTTCCCCCTGATGGCAGCCTTCTGTGCTGGTTGGTGGTGCTGCTAGCATGGACCCTTCTGGGCCACCTGAAGTGTGTGGGGTGGCCTAAGGAGGCATTTTGGGGGATGCCCACTGATGAGTGGCTTCCTACTCTCCAGTTGAGTTCTGGGAAGCTCCGAGGAGACAAGGATAAACAAGTAATCCAGACATGGTGCTCATCTTCTCATCTACTGCAGGCAGTACTGCAGTACTAGTAGTAGTAGTACTGCATCTACTGAGTCAACACCTTGGGCAAAGGGTTGAGAGTTATTAATTTCAGGTACTGCTGCTGGGGTTAGTCCCCTGGCTGTGCTTTCTCAGCTCTTCCTGGTTGTCTGTCTGCCTTTTGGGAGGTAGTTTTGCTTGCCCCTGCCAGAATGGAAGTTTACACTGTCATTCCTTTAAAGTAGAAGTTTATTAGTTCTAAACCGGGAGACATGTTTAACAAAGACAGTGGTGACCATCACTTAAGCAAAAAAGTATTTAAAAAATCCTGATCCCTATCCCTCCTGCCCATCCCAACAGCCAAAGAAAGAATCTGAGTAACCCAAACAAATACACCCCCAGCAGACACCCTCTTCTGCATCCACTCCCCAGGACCTCCAATTGCAAAGGTCACTACAGTGCTGCTTCAAAATTAATGAGACCCTGCTGCTGACCAGGAGCGCACAGATGTTTCTCCTTACCACCTCCTGGGGCAGTTTGTTGATCTCATAGCATTACCAGTTGTGCAGAGGAGCAACACCCCCCCGACTGGTACATGGAATTCCCAGTCAGTGAAGCAGGGATGTAAGTGGCATCACCAAGCGAGCTAACAGGCAGCCAATGCACGGAGCTACTACATCAGCTGCTGTTGTGACGGGCTTTTCAGGATGGAAATTCAGGCTGTGTGTGGCTGCACCCTGAAAGCGCTTCCAAACGGCTGCTGCTGATGTGGAGCCCGAAGGCAGAAGTCTTGTAGATGCTGCTGACCTCCTCTATTTGAGCCACCCCTCTCTTGCAGAAGGAGCTGCCCTCACTCTTCCCTATCCATGGGCACTGCTGGAGAGCAGGAGTTTTGGATGCTGCTCTGCTTCTAGACCAGCAGGAACACGTGCGACAACATCTCAGCCTTGAAGTAAAAAAGTCAAAGTAGAAACCTGAGGCTGAGAGAGCCTCCTGTCCCTCTTCCCCTTCCGAAATGCTGCATTCTGAGTTGAGAAACATGCCACCAGTAACTGCTGTCCAACTACAGTGTAGCTTCTGCTCATCACTTGTCCCTGTCACCAGGGATAAGCCACTCGTTGAAGACCTGAGGCAGTCCCTTCTTTCTTTTCTCCCTGTTTGAAGTCTTACCATTCTCCTGGTATGCCCTTGCCTGCAAAAGCTTTTTAAAGCTTTTTCCTTGAAGGTTTGCACCTGATGTTATCAAAGGTAATTAGATAATTGATCCTCAAATCACATAAGGATCTCTGGTTTCTTTGTACACCGTGCTTTCCTCAGGCTGTGAACTTTAAATGATGCAAAGGGAGGAGTCCTCTGTTGTTTTACTATGTTTAACTTTAGGCTATGTTAAAAACAATGCCTAATTGGTTTTGATGTATCTAAAGCATTTTATTATTCTTTTAATAATAATTTTTCTTTGTTCCCTTGCCAATGGTAGTTCCTATAACATTAATGACTCCAGCCTCATTAGGGACTTGACAGATTTTTTGTTATTCATAAAATCCCCCTCACTTGTATTTTGTTTTGTTGTTACAATCACCATCTTAGTTTATCACAATTCTGCAAAGATATTACCAAGGCTTATTCAAGTAGAACAGCCTCTAAAAATTTAGTCCCAAGCAGGAGACTTAGGTGGAAAGTTAAGGTAGAAAATAATAGTTTTGGCTCTGTTTGTTGTGGTTTGGTTTTGTTTTGTTTTTTTTTTGTGTGTGGGGTGTTTTGTTTCTTCAGCTGAGGACGTCTTCAGCTTGCATTTGACTACAGCACCCTTTTAAGCTCTCCAGACAAGGAACAGTCATGTATTTTCAATTCATGCTTATAATTTTTGCTACTTTGCATGTTCAGAGGTTTTCAGAAGCACTGTTCACTTCAACTGTTCCCTCAGAAAGCTGCCTGAATAAATTAGAATTCAATTGCGCCCAGGCACATCCTACCACAGCTCTGCCATATGCAATGGATGTCTGAGATTGATTTAACCAACTAATTTAGATTAAAAAGTTTTAGAATAGAGGTACAGGATAGAAATATGTGGGCATGCATAAAAAATAAGTTATAGGGCAGAAGTGAAGAGACACAAATAAAAAAAGAAAAAAAATAATTCTTTTAAAGATAAATGAAATAATAGCAACTCTTCCTTCCCTAGCCTTTGGAGACTCTTACAGACTTTGACTGACTCTTACACTTCCTCTCTATGACTCCTCAACTTCTGCAGTGTGGGTACCAACTTCAGTAGGCTGATCCTGTTTAGGGTGATGGTGTCTTTATATCTTACCACTTGCAGATAGAAGAAGAACCAGTGGTGCTGGGAATTTCCAGTTGTGGGCTGGTGGTGTTTTTTTATTATTTTGGTTTTGCTTTTTTCCCATGGAAGGGGGACAAATATATCTCTACTTAGATGACTTTTCACTAGAATTGGGTCCTCACTTCAGTGCTTCCTTACTTGTCCCTTGAGGACTATTACGTGCGCAAAGCAGTTTTGTGCTCACTTCTGTATCTGCCTCTTATTTAAGTGGCCATTCAAGATACGAGTCATGGTATTGCAGGAGCTAACAATGCTTTTTGTTGGAGAAGACTTTGGTTTCTCTTTCTCTTGGTACTACAGAGCCAGAGCAGCCCAGGGCTGTGGGAATGGCAAGCAGCCATCCAGCCCTGGGTACCCCTGCAGCCTGATGAGTGTCACCCACTTGACACAACAGATTATTTTAGCAGAAGCAGATGTACGACAAATTGAAACGTTAATATTGTAACTTCTGAGAGGTATTTATTAATTCAGATCACGGTAATTAGGATTAATTTTTTTAAGCTGTACTTCAGCAGTCTTAGCCTTTGTATTCCATAACGTAATACATCCAAATATAAAATAGGACAGGTGTACAATTTTTATTCCATAGTTCAGCTTCTAAATTACAGTAATTTACAGGCATGTGCTCTCTGCAAATCCTTTAAGCATGTCTTGAAAACATTATGTTAACACATCAGTAAGTTGGTCAAAGCTTCTACAGCTGTTGTTTAATAAAAGTAAGCCAACTATCTCAGACTAGTCAGCACAGTGTATGTTTTCCTTTACTTATTATAACGTATATATTACTAATTGTAATCTATTGTGTACTACTTCAAATGCACACACCTGAAAATACCCTTTTTTTTCAGAGGGATATATTTCCTAAATTACAATAACCAAATAATTTGACTGAACTTGATTCCCAGAAAATTAGACAACTCTGTCTAACCAGTTGATTGAGCTCTACTAGCTCCCTAAAAGCCCAGCTCATCACTGGCTGCCTTGTTTTACTAGCACATTGATTGGATAGGGATTGCACAAAGTTGTCTCCAGCTCTTCTTGGCCCTTTAAAAACAGTTTCTATCAGTTGAACCACCAAGGAATGTTTTGTTCTGAATGTTGTTTAACAGCAAGTGAGGGCTTTAATTCCAGACTCTCAGAAAAGTGAGAGAAATGGATATTTTGCAGGATACCTGCAGGAAAGGGTGTTTATTCACAGAGATGCCTGGAAAACACTCTAACCATCAGAAAAGTCTAGTTAATAAATAGAAGCATCTCAGAGGCTCGTAAGGGACCACAAATTTCTATTTTGCAACCTAATGCTTGGTAAAACCTGTGTGTGTTTATGTGGACTGGACTGCTATGAAGCTTTTAAAGAGATGTGCAGTGGACCACATCATCTGGAGAGCTGGTTGATATTGAACTACTTTGGCCAACAGAGTCTGTGAGGTGGAAAACTGCAGGTCAGGCCAAAGTCCGAAAGAATGTGCCCCTTGCAGGGACAGCAACTGTGGGAAGAGACCCCCTAACCCCAAAGAACAGGTTTATATAGCTGCAGGACATATTTGTATGGAAAACTGGCAGCAGAGCCCTGATGAAGCATCATTATCCTTCCAGGTGTAGATTATTATGGTATGTTTCCCTGTCGGGCAGTAGCTGCAATTTGGAGGCTGATATGACTGGAATAAAAGAAAGCAAACTTCAGGGGGGATTCTTTTTCTTCTATACAAAATCCCTCTTCCTTGGCTGACAGTCCTTTTAACAGTGCATTTATACAGCCTTCAGAAGGGACAGGGTACAATTTCTATCCACGTGTTTGTATAACAAATTACTCTGGAGGTGTATAAAACCAAAGAGGACTCAAATGCAGGAGTTCTTTGCTGATGGGAAAGAAACGATGATGTTTAATGGCCATCTGTGCATGCACAGCTTTGATAATGGGGATATCTTTTCACAGATATTAACTTTGCTGACATACTGGGGAATAAACTTGAGCCCTGGACAGATGAAAGCAAAAGCTGCTGCACATTGGACAATCTCTCTCTTGTTTGGGGTATGGTAAGAAAAAGCCCCTCTGACTCGCTGCAGCTGGACTAGAGGTTATCATTAGATTACTGGTATCATTAGGTTACTGGTATCATGCATTCATCAGATTAAACATCCAGTTCAGATCTGAAACAACACCTTCAGTTAAAGTTGTTATAAACTCTTGGTGGCTTATATGAACCACATTTTAAAATAATTCTTTGGTGGCTTATATGAACCACATTTTAAAATAATTCTAACTCAGTTTCCTCTATCTACACTAGCTCAATACAAATAATCACAAGTTAAAACCTGCTTGCCAAAGTTCAGTTGCTTGTAAATATTTGTAAGAAGTAAACACACCAAATAAGAGGCTTCTCTTCTTACATATTCCCTTCCCTGTGTAGCACTGAATTTTGTGAGATGAAAAAGTAGATCACCAATACAGTTTCATCGCTCAAAGATACTTGTCTGTCTGTCCCATGTCTCTTCCCCAAGGACAGAATTTCTGCTGCCTTCTCCTGGGGTGCATTTCTCCTCTCTACCCCTCTGCTAGCACAAACAGCAGCAAGCAAAGTACCCCAGGCAGAGGGGCTTGTGGCTCTGCCAAGTCAACATCAAAGCATCTTTAGTCACTCTTATCTTGAGAAAGTGGTCTGCAATAGCACAAACACCCATCAGCAGAAACCAGGAAGGAGGGAAGAGGACCAGCATTCTGGCAGAATCCTGCAGATGAAGAGCCAGCAGAAGAGAAGAAACACCAAACAGGAAAAAGAATAAAGAGAATAACTGAAATGCCATTTTCTTGATTATAAATTTAAGTCCTTTGCAGGAAGGGATGGAACAGATTCCCTCTCAGTTCCTGAACATTTGTAATGGAAATAAAATATGCAAGCCCTGGTATGAAGAGGTATCCAAAATTATCAGTGACTGACCCTTGTGGGTTATTCTTCTTTCATATCCAGAATTAAATCTGATTCCTGCTTGTTTCCTTTTGCCACCTGTTTCCTGCTTCATTTCTTAATGAAACTGCCAACTCCTAATCTCACCATTTGGCCTTTCACCTCCATGCAAACTCACCATTCCTGATCTTCTTAATCTTGATCATTACCATCAATCACTCTTTTAGGCAAGTGGAACCTTTTTTTTTTTTCCACAGAGTGCTGCCAGAGGCCTACAGATCTTTCAGGCTGATAATATTGTTTTAGTTCTGGTGCCAGTTGGGTTTTTGACTAAACTCTGCCTAGTGGTGGTTTGTGCCAATTAGATGCTCCAAGCTGATCCACAGAAATTTGCTTGGGCTGTGATTTCTTCCATCTTGAGTCATTTACTGGGAGAGGTGAAGGATTAACCTAATTAAATCAACTAATGCTTTGACAAGGCGTTAGGGGTACTGCCAAGGTTAACGAGGGCTAAGGTTAATGAGGACCAAGTTTTCCTTTCTTAGGTCTTAATGTCTTTTAGATAATGCCACTTACCAGACTTGCCTTATTGCAGCTCCCTTCACATCCCTTACCCTGTCTGTGATAGACATCTTTACATCCCATTCATCTGCTTCTCTAAAATGGATCATTGTGACTTTTTCTCCACTTTCTACTTCCTAAGAGCTTTCCTGCTGGCCCACTTTGCAAGGCTCATGAGGGCTCCTGAAGAACCTACTGAGCTACCAGGTCCTGTAAAAATACTAAGACAATGGAAAACTTAGAAATAGCTGAGTCTTAAGGCATACCACACTGTTATATTTGAATACAATTTTTCAGGATCTGTTCCTAGAAAGGGATTATTTTTTTTCCCCTCTGGCATCATGCTGTCCATCTACTGTGCCAACTGGTAGCACCTAATTGTCAGGAGTCATGCCTCAGGAACAGTACCACTGATACTAACCATACACTGAAAGAACAGGAAAACTGAAAGAATGTGAGATTACAGAAGACCTCAGGACAAAATTATGTATTACATGAGGTTAAAAAAACCCTTGTCAGCAACTAACTATACAGATTCACTAAAATTTGGTTTTTTTTAAGAGAAAAAATCTTAAATAGAAAGCACTGTACACTAAAGATTTACCAAACTGCATTACTTATCTAAAATTTCCCAGTCAGTGGATACTATTTTAGAACATGAGTTTAGCAAAATCTCTTTGTACACTAAACATAATAACCAGATTTTTTTTTTGGGGGGGGGGGTGTTACCTTTTGGTTTAGACTTACTGATTTTTAAAGGTCCTTCCAAACTTTCTGTCAGACAGGACAAGGGCCTAAAATGTTATGTAGAAGCACTCTTGGATCCTCATTCTCTTTGTAAGATGCTATATAGAACAGATTTAGAAGGGGGTTAAACAAATGAATTAATTAACTTTATAATATTAATATCAGGTATAAAGAGGTACTTCTGATCAGCTTTTATGTTTTCAAGGATTTTGAAACAATTTCCCTAACAGCCTTGATGGATTAAACCCTCCAAATATGTATATATTTTTTTAAATGTACATCTTGCATTTTGTGGAAAATCCCTGGACTAACAGCATTAAAACTTGATGCTCTTTAAAGAGAAAATGGCAACACCCTGGTGGCAGCCACATTAAAAGCCTCCCAATACTGCCTTCCTAAAATTTTCCCTCTTCAGTCAGTCCGAGTAGGTTAAAAGGGTCCCACTCCCTCAGTTCTGAATTCTGATTATGAAGACTTTTTTTTTTTTTTAACCAAAGGTGACATCCACTCTTCCAGAGGTACAAACCACCAAATCAATGCCGTTAAGCTATTTATGTTTTTTCTATGATCTTCTCTGGCATCTGATTTCACTGATGTGATAGAGAAATTGATGCCTGGTAAATTGCCAGTAATCAAAGGTTGTTAAGTGCTTGTCAGCTTCCTGATATTTTTTATCATGGGGAAGAACTAGTTCAGCAGCTACAGACCATTTAGCCATAAACTGATAACACCCAGTAAGTGTGCCTTAGATCATTAAAATATCCATACTGTTGCAGAAATGTTTATTCCAAAGCAACCTCATTTTCCCAAAGTAAGACTGTGAAATCTTGCAACAAGGCTGCTCTCTGACACCTGAAATGCTTTGTTTCCCAGCTCCTCCTCTTTTCTTTAAGCCATCGCCTCCAAGGCTTCTGTTTAGTTCAGATTCTGGATATATACAGGGAAACCCATGGGATTTTAGCTTTACCTGCACCCTGTGTTTATTGTGGCTTTTCCTGTCGCTCTCTCCAGTAGTAGCAGTTTGCTGGCCACAAAAAGAGGTGGATAACCTTAAACTGAAAAAGTTTAGGGTAGGTGCTGATGAACTAAAGATATTATTTTCAGGGGTGTTGATTAAAGTCCTCTTAGCCATAATATAATTAATTGAAAAAACTGAAGCAAGTCATCAGTTGGGGCAAATGAATGTGGCTCCACTGAAATGATAAGCTCACATCAGTTAATGCTACCTGTGCACTGCATTCAAAATATGTTAAGAACTATGTGGTATTTACAAAACCATAACTCTGTGGAGGAACTTCAAAGTCTTTTGAAGAAATGCTATTAAAGGTAAATGCTCCTGGTGAAAGATGAGAGCAAGATAAATCTGTCCATCCTGTCAAGTTGCTCAGATGTTTTTTTGGGTGGAAAAAGATATGGCTGTAGGAAGACTTAAAGAAATTCCGCATGTTAAATAAGTCATGAAATACTGTTATCAGTGGAAAGCTTTGGAGAACACCCAAGACAGAATTTAACTGAGAGTTCGGGATGATAATTTATTATTAATAAAAGTTTCTGTTGAAGGAATCCTGTGCTTAGCAAGTCATAACCATTTTGCGAATCCATCATCCCAAATGTTACAGGAGCACAGCTCTGAAGCACTCTGTCCCTAGGGCCACCTTCTACCCATAGTAGGAGGATTACATTTGTCTGTGGTGAAGCTGCATGATAGATTTTTTTTTTTTTCCCTCAGTTTTTAAAAAAAGAGTAATTTGCTTAAGCTGAAAACAGTGAGATAACTGTTAATGTGTACTATCAATCTTTTCAAATATTTAGTATGACCAGAACTGCACAGAAAAATCAGCACATGAAATGAAAACAACCCTCCCTTCTCCCTCTACCTCTTGCCATATGTATACACACACGGGTGTACGCCTGTGCGTGTTTCTATGCTGCACTGTGACAAGTTCTTACTAAACTTCCTCATTATACTGAGCTGCATTTAACCTTCTTATTTCCAGACTGATCAGCAGTTGCTCACTGTTGACTCACAACAAACTCCACTGTATTTTTTTTGTATTTTGCCTGTAAAACCTGAAAACATTATGTAGATCATATTTTTTTCCCCAGAACATCCTAATCTTAGTTATGTGGATTGTTTTCTGATAAGGACTGCTAAAGCTTACCATTAGTGTCCAGCTACAAGGAAGGGGAAGGTTTCCTTTGGCAGTGCAAGATGATGTGCGGTATTAATCAGAGGGTTTTAAAAGGCATAGAAGTTCTTTGCCTGAGCAGCAGCCTAGCTCCCATCAGACATTTCAAATTCAGACCACTGAGATGCAGTCAGACACTGAATGATATAACCTCACCAAGCTGTGCATAACATAAACTGCTTAGCGGGTGCAGCAATTCTCCTTTGCCTCTCTATTTTGGGAATACAGTGTCGCTTCCAGGACTTTGACAGTTTGGGGCCAGTTACAATCAGCAGCTTGAGGGCTGCATTTACATTTTAGGCAGCAATGTTCTTCTTTTTCCAAACCTTCTTTGCTCATGTTCAGGCTGCAAATAAAGACGCTGGGAGCACTGCACCTGGGAAGGCTGACAGTCTGCAGTGGCTAGTCTGGTTCTGTGTACTGATAGCTAACAAAATCCGAACTATCCTTATATCCTTGCTGCTTCTATTCCTTAGTGCACCATATCTGCAAATTAAATTGAAATAATACCCAAGCAAGCTCGCTCCCTTTAAAACCATGAAGTGAGAAGTCTAACTCTACAGACACATTTCTTCTGGATTATTCAAAAGATCTCTTCACTAACTTGCAGCAGTTGCTCAATGTATAGATGCATTTCACCATTTTCCAAGTGCATGCATCCTGAATGCTACAGGACCTTTTGCCTCCTGAAGAGTTCCTATGACCTACAAAGTGCTACCATAAAATAGCACATAGCTATTGGTACTAGAACCTTCCTCTGCTTGCAATCAATGCTCTTTGAAGATAAACACAGCTTAAGGAGCAATAAAACCCCAGTCATTCTGCTCCCTCAAAGCAGCGTAGATTGCACATCAGTGTGTTTGTTAGTCAGCCACCTCACCAGCAATCAGAATAAGCAACTTAATTACATATGATATTTTGGGAACCTGAAAGCGCTGTTACAAGCCACCTCTTAGAGGATGTCATCTCTCTGCATTTATGGTGCTTTCATCTGTAAATTCATCTTTTAAGTATAAGCAGACCACATACTTAACTTGATATAAGTTCGTTCTTGCTTTTACCTTGAAAAATCCCAAGCCTATCAATTATGTTCCACATATCAGTATTCACTGCTTTCTGCTGAAGAGAACCACAGGCCCCCCAACACTTTTTAGAGTCCGCTCGCACCAACAGCCTGATGGGTCTGAGGGACACCACAGGCCACAGTGATCACCAGCGTGACAAAAGTCTGTCCTACCCTGACCTGTGCCGGTGCCTAAAGTACCAAAATATCCTAACATTTAACTTTTCTGCACTTCTTGTTTCCTCTGTCATGAGATCTACAATATCATTCACTTGCTAATTCTGGAAAGTTCATGTGAATTCCATCATGGATTTCAGAACTCTGAAACCACCCAACTCATTTCATGTCAAATTTTCTCTCCACTCCTATCTGTCAAGAGCACTGCAAGATCTTTTAAGCTGCACTGCAGGGAGTCAGCACACTTTTACATGATGGCAGTGTACCAATGTTAATTTGACTAACCTAGTTCAGCATGCAGTATCTAATTATTTCCTAGTCTCCTGATGATTTTTTTTTTTTCCCAGCTTATTTTCCATTTAATTTATACTTTGGTATGGATTCTGCCTTTAGAAAAGATAGCTAGTCCACAAGCCTTCCATTATGTTGCAGCTGCTGCTGTTGTATTTGTTGCTAAAAAAATCTCACCTTGTGTGACAATGGGATTTGAATCACAATTGCTAAATATATCATGTATAGAAATTGGATTGCTTTACTTTTCTCTTTTTTTTTTTTTCTGAAGGGGGAAAATGTGAGGGCTAAACTTTACAGTTTATTTCATGCTTCACTACAGTGTAATTTTAGACCCTAAGATTTCTACCATTCCTGTTTTGGTAATGAACGAATTGTAAAAGGGAGGTATTTAAAATTAATTGCAGCAGTTCTGAGGGTTAAACCTGCTTAACCCACCCTTTTTTTAAGAGAATGTCAACAGAGCATATATCTTGTCTAGAGAGTGCTGGGACATCATTATTCTTCTACCAGCATGTTTAGTTCTGAAACCTGGGCTTTCTTCAGGTTGCCGTAGCCATCATGCACATCACACACCCACCCCAAATTACATTGAGCTACTCGCTACAGCAGGATTTGACCTGAGAACCTTTAGAGTTTTGCTTTACTTTATTAACTCGGAGTATTCTTCAAGAGTTTTTAAACAAAGTTTTTCCCTCGACCAGCAAGGGAATTTTCAGCCTGAAGTTCTCAGCAGCATACGGTGAGAGGCTCTCGGCCAAGTTCTTCAGATACTGTACATCCACAATGATGGCCTGCTGGCTCTTGCTGTGGCCTTCTCTTAATCCTCAGAACAGATTTCCTGGATCTAGGAAATTTAATTCCTGACTCCTTTGACCCAGATGCTGGCGAAAATGTAGTCTGCAGTCTGTATGTAATTAGGTGTGTTCATTTTTTCTTTTTCCTTTTTTTTTTTCTTTCTAGGAACTGGGCTTGCTGTTAAATTTTTCTAAAACAGTCATATTTATATGTTCAAAGATCCACTGTTGAGTTTCAGATAAAGGATCACATCTGTTCATGAAAATCTTCTTCTCGGCTGGGTTGCAATCTATGCAGCTGCTGCTTACAGGATGGAACAAAGTTTTGTCCTACAGGAATGAAAAAAAGATAGAATTAAGTAGCAAATGCCAAGCCATTAGAAGTGTTCTTATTTACAGAATGTGGAATAACACAGACCTATCTGAAAGGATTTTGTGGTCTCTGTGCACTAACCTTGTGTAATAACCACAGCTATTCTTAGGAAGCTGTAGAGAATGGAGTGTTTTTTTTCCCTTGAGTTATTATTGTTCATGGAATGGAGTATTTATGAAAGAAATGCACACTTTGCCTACGGCCTTGATAGGACCAGCCGAGGAAATATGCCCTCTCTCCTACTAAGAAGGAAATCCTAACACTATTTTAGCTCCCTATGGATATTTTAGGAGGATAAACGTGGATTAAGTTGCTTTAAAAAAGATATTTCTGATGATTAGTGTTATTAATTTTACTTCACAAAACTGGAGTGAATGGTAACCTGACTGTCAATCTTTGGTAGTGCAAAAACTGCCCAGATGAGCCAACTGGTGTATGTGGGTTGGGTTTCAATGTACTTAGTGTTTGAGAGACACAAATGTGGGAGTGATTAGATGGTTTGAAAGTTTCCAGGGACTATGCATTTACTGTACCTGGTGAAAAAAAATTCAGATTATTCTTCATTAACCATACCCAGGCTTTTTCCCTCAGTGTCAGACATGCCCTACCAGTATTTTAACTCTAATCCAGGATGCGCCTGCTTGCTCAGTTTGTAAGATAAAACCCCACAAACTGCTTGTCTAATTGCAACCGATTAAAAATTCACAAAAATGCTCTGGGTGCCGAGCAACAATCGTACAAGAACTTGTCTTGAGCTAAAAATATCCCACACTGAACAAAGAAGCATAAAGACAAAAATAAACAAAACACAAGAAACCAATAAGAAATAGTTATTTAAAAGACTGTTGAAAAAGAAATTTGCACAAGAATGTGTCTGACGAGTTTTGGAAGTCTCCAGAGAAGGAGACTCCACAAGCTCTCTGAGCAGCCTGTTCCAGTGCTCACCCTCACACAGTAAATAGTTCCTTATGTTGAGGTGTAACTTCCTGTGCTCCAGTCTGTGCCTGTTGCCCCTTGCACTATCACTGGGCACCACTGAAAAGAGACTGGCCACATCCTCTTGACCCTCACCCTGTAGATATCTATAAGCATTCATAATATCCCCTCTCAGCCTTCTTTTCTCCAGGCTAAACAGCCCCAGGGCTCTCAGCCTTTCCTCACAAGAGATGTTCCAGTCCCTTCAGCATCCTCATAGCTCTCCACTGGACTCTCTCGAGTATTTCCCTGTCCCTCTTGAACTGGAGAGCCCAGAACTGGACACAATACTCCAGATGTGGTCTCACCAGTGCAGAGTAGAGGGGCAGGAGAACCTCCCTTGCCCTGCTGATCACATTCTTCTTAACACACCCATTTTGGGGGTTGTGAAACGATGCCCCTTTTTTTATGTTATCATAGGCAAGTGTCAAAAGCATTTTGTGCTCTGGCTGAGGGTGATGCTATTACACCTGTAATTCAGAGGGGTGCCATTAAAGGTGAGAAGGCCAAGTGAAATGGGTAGAGGACTTTCCATCATGCTCCATTTTGCTCTGAGGTGAGCAGGTCAGATACTTCAGCTTGCCAGAAGGGGCTAACTGTTCCATGTACAAAGGGCTGTCATGTCCTTACTAGGAGTTGGGCTTGTAAGAACTTCCAGGCACCTTATAGGAGGGGTGCTGGCACCCATATGCACTTTGCCAGTTCCTCTTGTCCTGTGAGAGACCGATGGAGTGAAACTGCCTGAAATCAGGACACAGCAGCTCTGCCATGACCACCCTGCCCACTACAGGCCCTTGGAGGAAGGTGGCATCTGCTTTTCCTTGTGTTATAGCTGGGCATGAGGGTGAGTCAAGCTATTAGGAAGTGAAAGTTGGAATACTAGAAGCTTTGATAGGATAGCTGGTACAAGAAGAAAGCCTCAGTACAAAAAGCATGCTATGAAAAACACTTCAGGCTTTCCAAAGAGAGCTGGCAGTCTTTCTTCTCACAGAAATATCCAGGGGATGCAATTTTTTGAGTGCTTTCTTTTAGAAAGTCTGGTTATTAGGGGAGAAGAGCGTCTTTTAAGAACAGGGACACAGTTACCTCACTGGAAAAACTTCTGGCTGACTCAGCTATATATAAAGGCCTATTAATTTATCATCTCAAGCTTGTGATGACCTAAGGTCAAAGCCTGCTGCTCTTATGGATTTCAATGGAAACAGGCTCAGACTCGGGACTACTCAGGGGTAAGAGTTGTGTGCATCTCAGAGAAGAATTTAGCAAGAGAAATATATAAATTCCTCTTTGCAACAGCATTACAAAACCACAAGAGCTCTCGTGGAGACACTTCTAACATCTGAAAACAGCAGAAAAACTTTTTTTTTTCTTCTGTATGAAGGCAAGCCTGAAGATTATTTGCAGAAGGAGAAACTTTTCTATAAGATAATGGGCCTCGGCAGTTCAGGGGGTTGGTAATGAGACACAGAGCCTTTCATTCCTTCTAGGTCACTGCTATAACTATGACCAAGGTCAACAGCCCCTGGAAGTCATTATCAGCTGGTGGCAGCAGTAGTTTATCTGAAATTAGCTGGTAGCCCCAGTGCAGTTTCAGCAGGACAGATGTCCATATGATAAAAGCCACTATCACAATGCCATGTCTTCGGTTGTCTTCGGAAATAATCTATGCACCTACTGTGTGAAGAGTGAACTTATTCTTACAGTTTGTCCCTGAAGTTGTCAGGAGAGTATGAGCAAACCACGCTGTTCTAGGCACAGGTTTTGAGGTTGTCAGTCTAACATCTCTACTAATCACTAGGCTTAGGGTAGAATTATTGTCTAATGAAACTGATATTGCACAATTGTTTATTTTTAAAGATCTACTAAATCAGCCCTTTTTGGGATGCTTGTGCTCTACAAATAGCACTAATGGCACTAGGGCACATAAACTGAATCATACTTTACCACAACCAACGTGTTACCTGTCAACCCAGAATGATGCTATGTTGAAAACCACAGACTTATTCCTTCACTAGGACGAGTGGAAATTTGTAGGCACTGTTGATCTTTGGTTCTGTTATGCTTAGGAATCTCAAATAGAGCCAAGTAAATGGCTTTAGCTTGGGAAGCCATTATTGTCCCAAATCTCTAATAGTTTCCAATTATTTACATTTATCTAATTTCTCACATTGCTTCCACCATTGATGGGAGCCTCATTATGGTGTCAACAGGTTGGTTTTTTTTTCCCCAGTATTAAACTCTCTTCTATTTCCAGACCAAATATTTAGAGGATTACTTGGATTCATTGTTTCTTACAGGATTTTCTTAAAGGTGGCTGTAGACCAATATTTTGGATGGGTCCTAAAAAAGTTGATTACTTAATATCACAGACTTACTAGACTTTCAAAGAGTTGCTCAGCTGTAGTTTAGGCAGTATGGGGAGAAGAATAGTTTTTTGACACGCATTTATGAGTGGCACTTTTGGTTTCATTCATCTGAAACAATTCCAGTTTGACTTCACTGCAATGATAAACAAAGTGCAGGGGATGGGGATAAACTGAAATTTTTTTCAGAAGAACATTTCTCACCCAAAGTATTAATGTGTTTTACTTGCCAATAAAATATTTAAGCTGTTTTTATTTGCCAGTATCCAAATACAGGTTGCTAGGGTTTTTATTCTATAAAAATATGGAACTGTAAACCAGCGCCTGGCTGCAAACTATTTGCAGCAATGTGTAATCACTTCACAGCCCTCACTACTTCTTACCAGTGGCTCGAGGATGAAATTGGTCCCGAGAAGAGACTCATCCTTAAAAAGAATAAAAACCTCTTATCGTCTAGTTTTATAGGAACAGCATGACAGCATGGGAAGAAATGCTTCATATTAAGCATCTTATACTGATAAACAAGGTAATTTTTCCTAAAACGTGGGGAGAATTATTGGCAGGATGGGTAGGTGACCATTAGGAAGCTACAGCATCTGTAAGTGGTGCAGGGAATAGAACAGAGTTGCTGACTTGCTCTCTGTTTTTTGAAAGGAGGCACTTCTTGCTTAACCAGAACACTACTCTTACTTATTTAGGGTGCAATTTTAGTAGCATACCATTCTCTAGGTAAAGGGCTCTACTACAGATGCAGTTAAACCAATATAAGATCCTTTTCTTGTACAGTTGTCTTTTTTTGGGGGGGGAGGGGGGGGAATGGAGGGAAGAGGGGGTAACACTATAAAACCTATTGCCAAGATGCTTTCAAAACTAGCTAAGGATTATATCATCAGGATTTTGGAGGTATAGTTGTAACACCCAAACCAGCTACTTTAAGCCTGCCCTATCTCTGAGGAAACGGACTATGTGAAACAATAAAAACGACTTACTGTGTAGCTAAACTGAAACTAAGCCTAAAGAAAACCATGTACACATAATTCTATCATTGCAGTGTAGTTTCTTAATTCGAACGGTTACGCAAACTAATCAGCTTGCCATCAGGTTGGTATTACAGTTAAGACTGTGTCAGTGTTTCTATCAAGATAAAATTTTGTGGTGTTTCTTGCCGAGATAGAAATGCCTGCCTTGCATTGAAAATTTTTATATGAGCTCCGTCAGCCTTCTGGAAATTAAAGATGAAGCTGTGCAGAGAATCTAATAAAACTCGCACTGTACATTATTTTCAAATGTCATTTTTTTCAGTTATCTGCTGCATTCGTCCTCATCAAAGGTGATGAGCCTTACAGAGGGCAGCTCCAGACCTGCATTTTGTCTTATGAACCAGCTACATTAAGCACCAATGAAGTACTAAAGGTATGAAAGCATCTTTCTTGCTGCTTAGGTAGGCAAAAAGATAAATTGGAGGGGTTTTGAAGCAAGAAGATATTATTATGGCATTATAAAGCCAGATGTGCAGCACTACAGCCATGACAATTGATATCTTCTAAATATCTGGCCCATATATTCTAACTTTATTACAGATAATATCTCAGTTTCAAAGGGATATACTTCTGGAAAATCTTGTGGTGGATCTCCAGTTGCAACATAAAGAGGGTAAAAAGGCACAGGCTAATAAGCAGATGCTCAGAAAGAGGGTTGGGAAAAGCCTCCTTGTAATGGTTCTGAATGAGTTTTCTACTATACATAATGTCAAACTAGCAAACTAGCTTATCTGGCAAAGACCAACTCCTGACACTTTGGCCTCAGCTTGAGCCACGTGGAGGGCAAGGCACTGTGGTCAAAAAAAAAGTGAAGGATGTGTGAGAGGAACCCTCAGCACTTCAGAGAAATATATGTCCTCATCCTGCATGGAATACAGGGTTTAGCAGTGAAAATTTTAATTAAGGCAACTTGCTGATTTCCCATTTAAAAAGCCCATAAGAATACCAACAACTCAGTAGCATTACCAGGGCTTTTTGCACTAAATGAGGCTCTGACAGTTTCTAGCTTGACCTCCTATTGCCAGTGATTTACAAAAATGGGCTGAAACTTAGCAGATCTAAGTTGTGTCTAAGCTGCTTATCTTTAGTTTATAAACTCCAGCCTTCTTTGAGCTTACAACAGTGCTTTTAATGTTGTGCTGGCTTTTCTTTTCTTTTTTTTTGAGGGAGATTTTTCTGCCACTTGTAATCTTTAAAATGTAGTAAAATAATAATATTTAACTCATGAGCTGCATTTCTTGCTGCTGGCACAATGGACGCAAATATTTCCAACAGTTCCTCTGTTAAAAGGACACAAGCATCTTAAAGCACCAGAATGGTAAAACACCTTTCAGGGAGCAGATCCAACACAGACACCGTCTGAGCTGGATCAGATCCATTTTCATTTACATTTGACCTAAATATCTCAACACTCAAAAGGAACATACTCTGGAGAGATTACAAAATACACTAAATTGGAATAAGATGGGGTGGATTTTAAACCAACACTTGTCTGATGGGAAAACACAAGCCTGTGATAAACTGAATAAAGGCTCAAGACAGTCTGAACCTCTGAGACGCCCCACAGTGACTCCAACCTTCCTATAGCTCCAGTGTTGGTTTCCCTTCATCCCATGACAGTCATAGAGTGTGACGGAGCTGCTGTGTGAAATGGCATCGAAGCAGAACTTCCTGGTGTGAAGCGGCTCCCCAGGGCGGATGTCTTCTCTCCAACCAAAGGTAAAGAGCTAGAAAAATAATCAGGCAATGTCATGATATATCACTAGTGAAAGAAACGTTTCAAACCATGCTTGATGCTTCTTTCCCTACTCTGCACATCCTAGTTGCTGGTTCAACAAGATCCTGCCTAAGACTCAGCGATGCCAACTGCCTTGTGCATTGGTGGTGATGTGGAATATAGCCCAGGAAGGCACAATCCTTATGGAGGAATTAAAAAAAATTTCTGGCAAGTCAATAGTGTGAAGAGGAGAGGAGGTGTGCTGGATTAAAGCCTTTAGTTACCTCAGTTAAAGCAGCACTGGCATGCACTAGGACTACAGCTACCTAGGACTCAGAAAGTCTCTGCTAGTGATGTTCCTGTAGCTCTATTTGGGTCTGAAGAAGCTACCTGGTGAGATCTTCCCATCATAGCATCTCTCCCCTGTTTAATGAGCAGTTTCCTTCTGTTTATGTGGAACGCTGTTGTCACACCCTCTCTCAACTGTCTGTTTTTTCCCCCCAAACAACACACATTAAAAGATCTTCATCTTTCTACTGCAAAACCTGTGAACTACAAGCAGATTGTTAAAGCCCTTTTTCTTGCTGAGAGGAATTGAGGAGGCTTACAGCTAATAAAGGAATTCTTCTCAGTTAGACAGCAGCTGTCTGAAATGATGCTATGACACTGCAGTCTTTCAATCATCAGGTGACAGTGACAGGCCTGACAGTACCACATTTAAAGATAGAGTGCATTTTGCATTGCCACAGAGCGATCCCTGCAGAAAACAGGTTGCATTTTGTAAATTAAAACCTAGAAGCTCTGTTGAGAGCTGTGAGAATTTTGGTTTTCCTTTTTTTTTTCTGTGTGTGTGTCAGTGCTATTTGGCTTTCTGCACGACTTTTGATTTTCCATAGTATAAACCCAAACATAACACTGAGAAAGTGAAGCTCTCGTTAAATGAGCAAACTTTGCTAGTGGGAACTGTTTAGCTGTGATGGCTCATGTGGAACTGCACTCAGGCTTGTTATCCAGAGAAACAGCTCCCTGTGTTGCTTCCAGCACCACAGCTACCTCATCTCAGGGCCCTTTCAGTCCTTAGGTATCACTCTGCTCCCTGCAGTGTGTACATTCCCCGACAGAATTCCCAGTATCTACAAATCCAAGCCCAATGACCTGTGGGGCTGATCCTGAACACTTCTGTGTGGTTCCCGGGTTTTAAGCCTTGCATTGTGATAGCCATCTTCTTTTTGTGGTCTGCATAAAAGGTACATCTTATAAAATTCTGCAGCTTCAATGCTGTGTCACGCTCCAAATGCCACATTTGAGAGGCATTACTGCTTCCCTTGGCCTACAGGCACAAGATACAAGCATACAGATGAATATTTGCCCTTGTTCTCCCTGTTAGCTGCTGTTGCTCCCTCTTTACTTCTGTATTATACCTTTTCTAGACAGCATCTTCTTAATCTGCCCCTGCGTCCTGCTTATTTCTTCTTTCCCCTAGAGTACATTTCACGTTTATCTGCAGTAAAATGCAGTGGATGGCTTTAACTTCATTTTCAAAGCAATTTCTGCTTTTCCAAAGGTTATGGTTTTTTTTCCATTTTTCTTCATGTTTCTTGGAAGCAGCATCATGGACTCCCTAGAAAGATAACTTACCATTTCACAAACAAAAACAGAAGTAAGGTTTGGCACTGAAAAAAGCCATGCTGCTGTTTATTTAGCAAAAGAGAAGCCTGAGATAATTTTCCCCTAAGGAAAAAAACAAGAAAAGCCATTTTCTTTCTCTTACCTTTTACCTTTCTACAGGCACGTAATAAACCTAGAGTTCAAAGTGATGAATAACAAATACCTAGAGGAATGGTGTGGAACGATGGTTCTGTGATATTCTCACTGTCATCACTACTAGGAAAGAGAGCTCACCTGGCAGGACCTTCCTCATCTTTCCCAGTGAGTGGCTCTCCAAATTTCTCATTCTGTGCATGACTGGTGAGCTGAGGGGCCAATTCCTGCTGCTCTCCGGACGTTGGCCCAAGGACTACTACCCCACTGAATGCATCAGGACACCTGAAAGAGCTCAAGCTAGCCTTTAAATCAGATTGTACTGATCCAGGCTATCCCTCTGCCCTTTCCACTCCTGTGTGGTTTGAGGAATGCCAAGACATGGTAACACGTAGGGGGGGTTGTTCCCTTCCACTGAAAACCAGGATATGTGTAATACTAGATCACAATGGTTAGATTAGTAGAGGTTCCTTTTCCTCCTTCTTAGCTTCTTGTTTTGTAAACCAGTTTCATTTTGACATCAACAAGTAAGTTTTCTCCCTAGTGATACTATTATAAAGTCAACCTCACTAGGGGCAGGAACTCAGTTTTAGGTCTAAGAGAGAGAAGAAAAAAAAAACTGATCAGAATAAAAAAGGTTGTACTTCTGTATACACCCAATTAATATTAAGATCTTGTAATTACAGACAAAATTTGAAGGCCTACAGTCCTTCCAATCTCGTAATTCTAAGCTATCCTCCATTTTACAGCAAATTCTTTCTAGTTAACACTAAAGCTAGCCAATATAAAAGTTCTCTCTCCCCTGCATACTGTGCAGTAGTGCTACATGCTATTAAATGAAGCCCTGAGTACATAATGCTCTGCTTTGCCACCACCTGTCACTTTGGATTTTGTTGTTCCGTTGACCTAAGCTGTTAGGAGCCACTTACATGGTTTTTTATGAGAGAACCCTTTTGCACTCCCTCATTCATTCTTGTCTGCTTGTTGATTTGAAACAGGGTTGCACCTAAATTTCCAGACACATTATGAACAGACAGCAGGCTGGGTCTTCACCTGCAGCCAGCAAAGCTGCTGTTAGCCAGAGGCAAGAAACCCTCTGTCCTGGCTCAGAGGATGATCATTCTCCTCCTCTACCTCCTCTCATACCACAGAGCCCGTAAAACACAGTCCCATCCTCTGCATTTGCAACCCTCAGCCCTCCTGCTTTAGCTTTTCATGCAAGCCTAGCCCTGCCACGCAGGGACTGGGGAAAAGACATCTTTCCAGCTTCATTTATAATTGGCACAGGGCCTAAAGAATGATGGCCTGATACAGCCATTGGCTTGGGACTGTCTGCAGGACAGAGGCCCTTTTGATACCATTAATGCTTTCCAGTCTGACAACGTTGCTCAATTACTTGCTGCCTGGCTGAGGTCCATCAGCTGGAGTTGGGCTTCATCTGTGGCATTAGACTTGAGCAGACAACATGTGCCCCACACAAAGATGAAATGACACATTTCAGAACTGAGCTCTGACTTGAATTATACGTCCTAGTAGAGAACAGATTGCTGCTGGGCAGGCTGCATGGCTACTTGCTGGGCTATGTTAGAGATGATGCCTGTCCACCCACTCCCTGGCCAGGCTGGGGGACTTGAGAGGTGAGAGTGATGCCTGTCATCTTCCTTTGCTGCTGGTTATCAGTCCAGCAGAGCCCCAGTATTCCCTGAAGCCAGATGTTAGCTTTGGGAAGACAAAGGTGGAAGAACGCTGCTTTGTGCCATCCTCCCGCCCCTTCCCTTCCCCTCTGCTTTTTAGTTTTGGGGAAGTTTCCATCAAGCTATTCTATTTTGCCACTGAACTCCCTGTCAATTTATACCAAAAGTTACAAGACCAGCTCAGTGTCGCCCTACGCTATTTGAAATATGACAATAAAATGCTCAATCTTTCCATTAATACTGTCAGTATCTAGAAATCATGTAGGCAACAAACTCAAGAAGATATAAGCAATAAAGAGAAGCTCTCTGAGGGCTGGTCAGGTATTCAGAGTTCTTCTCAAACATTCTTTAACACAGCTAACCTTCACAGCTTACTGTGATGCAAGTGGAATGTCACATCCCTTCTTCTTTGGAGAAGTTTCATGAGACTGTGACCTTACACACACTGCAGGTAACACTCCTGACCAGGCAGCCTTTGGGATTGAGTAAGGAGAGGTTGTTGAGAAATTTCTGTCAACCTATACCAACTGAAACCACATTTTTGTGGGAATTTTTTTTACTTCTTTTAACTGTGACCAACACAGTGACAGGTTTTGCTTGCCAGATTGGAAGTTGAGATTTTGCCCTGCAGGTTCCTGGGGAGCTCCAGGGCATGGTGACATTTGCTACGCCTGGAGTAGTGGAAGCCCAGGTGGTAACACAATGTGCACAGTCCCTCCACTATGACCTGAGGAACCTTCAGGAAAAAGGGGGAAAAGGGTGCTGTCTGATTTCTGAAAAAAATCCCCCAAGCCCTGCATCACCAAAATGTTTTGACCTAAACTGAAACATTTGCAGAATTTCTTTTCTCGTGGAAGTTCTCCTCTGGGTGAAATATTTTGCACATTCTATCCCATTTCCTAAGAGGTACAAAGCCTGAGTTTCAGCCAGGTGTACAACCTCTGTTGTATAATTCTCTCCTTTCTATCTCAGCTGGTACCTTTAAAATCTGTACCTTGCACAAACTCACCCTTGAAGTCTATCAGCCAGATGAATGTGTCTCGTAACAGGAGTCTAAAATACTAGAGTAAAATCAGTTTATCTTTGTATCTAAACCAACCCAGAAACAGATAGGATATTAATACTACCAAAATTTCGCACATAAAAAGTTGGCCAGCAATCCAGCAATCCCAGGTCCTTACTTGGTAAGACAGAAAATCATCTGAAGGGAAATTACCTTTCTTTTTACATTAGAATAAATGCCATTATATTTATATATACTACTTATATCCATGAATAAGCAATAATTTTATTTATTTGCCTAGTTATATTCTAAAGATTCTTCATCATTTCTTGCACGATTTTTCAGGTTTTGACTGACAGGTGGATAAACCATCAGTAACTATGTCCCTACATAACAACCTTCGAATGCAGTGCTACCCCCTGGGGAAAAAAAAAACAAAACCAACACCAAAAAAACCCAGAAAAACCTCAACAAACGAATCGAAGCAGAAGCAACCGGATTGCTCCCAGCTGCCCTGGGCTCGGCTGGAGCTTCGCTGGTCCAGAGCCCCCTCTGCCGCCCGCCTGCCGCCTTGCAGCAGCCGCCCGGCACCGAGCATCACCCCCCCGCCCCAAACAGCCCTGGCAAATCCCTCAGCTGGCCAGAAACTCGGTGAAATGGTTAGGCTTGGGTGCTGGAGGACCCTTCCCAGTGCGACTGCATGGCTCTGGTGGGAGATGCGTTCGCTGGCGGTGGGTGCCACGCTGTCGGGCAGTGGGAAGGTAGTGGTGAGGCAGATGTCATTCACGCTGTCCCTGGGGTGTACGTCGAGCAGGGATGTGCTGGAAGCTTCCCTAGTTCTGTTTCTGCGATCTGAGGAGCTGGTTGACTGAATGCCTTTCGTGCTAGCTTAACCCTACTAATTTTCATGAAGTCACTTCTCATCATTAGTACAGAATGAGACCCTCGAGTCTGATGCCAAACATCACAGTGCAGTGATTTCTCTCCATCCTTCTCCTCTGCATCCCCTCCCCTTCCTTACAAAAACTTACTCCTTCAACAGATATTTCAAATCTCCCTTTTCTCTCCTTTCCCTGTTACTTTTTTGTTTTCTTCTCTCAACTTTTCATCCAGTTCCTTTCTCTCATCTCTGCCTGTCTCAGGATTCCCTCCCTCCCTGTGTGAAGAGGGTCTGGAGCGCTTGAGGTTCCAGATTTTCAAGTCGGAGAGCACTGTGGTGATCCAGTCTGAACCATACAACTTTCTTCAATTAACTGTTTGAATTACTAGAAGTCTTTCATAAACAAAAAAGGATTGTATTTATCTGGTCTCAGCATCTTATCACCGTGCCGTGTCTTTGGTAGCTACGTGAAGAAGTCTTCTTTCAGCAACTTTCTTTTTCCCGTGTTGGCACTTAACTAAATGGTTCTCAGCCTTCATCTTTTCCATTTCATTCACTTGCACCTCTCCCTCTGCATTTCTTAGTATCCTTGGAGAATGATTTCTTGACCTCAGCACTTCAAATACCCCTCAGAACTCTCTCCTGAGCTTTTAAGCTTTTACAAAGTGCCATATGTGACTGCCAGGTCAGTTTTTCTTCCTTAGCCTTGGGAAGTTTTCTAATCTGGGACCTTCCCCTGTGAAAGGCATGTTCACTACAATTGCTAATAAATGGTTAGGTTGTACTTTTCATCTGAATTGTTCTTTATTTGCGTTGGCCAGACCCACAGCCTGTGGGTCATGATCCCTTTCCTGTGGCACTCACAGCCACAATGAGAACAAATCAGAGCTCTTTTCCTCTGTACTCCTGAGTGCTAGGATTTTTCTACCTAACCAACCTAGATAAAAGATTTTTTTCAGTCTTTATCATCCCTTGTCTTTGTGAAACCCCTTTTTTCCCTGGTTTTTACCCATTTATCTTGCTTACACCTCATATTAATTTAAAATATAAACACTTATTGAGATGAAAGCATAAAAGCAAAGGACTGCTAGAGCTTTACAAGCCCAGGTTCTATATTTAAAATATCTTCAAGTAACTGAACTGAAATAAGCATGTTTACATGTCACAGGAGGGGAGAATGAGGCACCAAAAACCTCTTTGGACATGGCAATTCCTTTAGGAAATCAAGACAAATACAGAACTTTGGTGATGGCTGCAATTTCCGAGGTTATGTTAAAGAGTACTCTGTAAAATCCATAAAGGTCAGCAGTCATTCCCAAATCCTATCTGCACTCTGCTTTGCCTTAGGAAAAGGAGAAGCCCTCAGAGACTTGTTTAGAAAACGGAAAAAGAGAAGCACCAAATTGACCCCGCTTTTCTCTTTCAGCTGTTAAATACCTGCTCGTGTGACCACGTCCGTTCTGAGCCATCCTTCACACACACGTCTAGCCTCAGCTCGGTCCCCGTGGCTCCGTGTTTACTGTCCACACAGAGGTTGGCTGCCATGTTTCGGATCTGCAAAACCAAGCAGCAACATTTTGCATTAAGCCAGGCTATGGAATAGAGCTGCCAACATTAGGGGGTTAGGAGTTTAGCTCTGAAAGGCTCGAGACTGACCATCAGTTACATAAAACTGATGGGAATTACTTTTTACAGTGTAGAGAGCCACAGACTGGAATGAACTACTTTTTTGGGGGGAGAAGCTTTAGAAGCAGCCAAATTTGAAATATTCTGCTTAACAAACGAAAGGTAGGTCTCTAGGAAATATTTTCCTGCAAAGAAAACAAAAAAAATCTCCAAAGTTCAAAGTTTGGTCTGACTGTTGCTTCCCTCCTACCAGAGCAAGGCAGATCAACTGAGGAAATTATTTTCATTCGAATCTCTCAGGCTTTGGAACAATATTTCTTAAAAACTCAGCCATGCGCTGTTCCAATCCTTGTTCTTTGACACAATAACACACTTGTAGATAAGGTCACACATCACTGCATAAAATTAACAAGTACTTAACAAATCTGTGCTGAAACTCTGCTTACCCAGCAGAGGTTCCCTGTGCTGTCTGCGTGGCTCCTGCAAACACTCTGCAGTGTAACTTACTCTCATTTTGAGACTGAAGAAACTGAGTAATGATTGACCCATGAATATTAGTCATACCAGTTATATACTACTGCTGCCACATATACTGTTTTTTAAAGGCTGGGTTGAAATTGGTAGGTTGCCCATTGCAACCAAAAAGAGTGAAATCTCAAATTTATTTTGTAAATACATGCATATTTCTCCTTGTGTACCTTGGGCTACTTAAAAATCCTTTAGACACCTCCAGAATGAAGAAGATGTCTTCAAAAACTTTACCCTGTCAAAGAGATGCACAGAAATTTTGCAAAGTGCTCATATGTGCACGGGAATGTGCACAAATCCTACCCACAATACAGAGAAAGCAGGTACACATTTTGACATTCTGGTCACTACTTTGATCTTTATTTGGGGAGAATAAAAAAGGAAGGAAAAGCTAGATGCTGAATGGAGATACAGTTGAGTTGACATTTGTATTTTTCCATGGAAAATATTTTAGAAGTCACCGTTGTTTCCATATTATCTTAGACAAATGTAAGCAAAGAAACTGAGAAATGTAAGCATTGCCACTGCATACCTCATACACATCCAAAAGATGGAAAACTTTTCCTCATAGCACAAACATTGCAAGGAGGGGCAGTCTTTATGCTTGCAAGACACATGAGAGAGCTACTCTACTCTTTCTGATTGTGGAGGACTGGAATCGAGTCTATTGATCTGAGAAAGATTAAGACAAATGGGAAAGCAACAGGAGGTGGAGAAGATATAAAAATGGTCACCTTCAGGAAAGGCTTTGGGGGCTGTGTTTGTTTAGCTTAGAATAGAGCAGATCGGGCAAACGATAAGGGAGCATCATCAGTTTGAGCAATTGGCTCCAAGAGCCTCTGAGCCTTCACCAGAGTTCAGAGAAGTATTCTAGAAACGGGACAAGCCCAGTGCTAGGCTATTTTCCATCTTTTCAATACAATATAGATTGCTGCAGAACCACTAGCATTTCACACACACAGCCAGGTACAGAAGCCCAGCACTAAGCAGCCCCACAGCAGCACAAAGGGTCACACGACCTGAAAAAAGGATGAAAGGTAATTAGTTCTCAACAACCCTGCCTTCATTTTCATATCATTCAGCAAAAGAGACAGGAAAGAATAATGAGCGGAATCACTTTATATTTTTGAAATTTCATGTGAGGTACCTAGTCCAAGTATAATTCTTCTGAGTGTTCTATCATTTTTCAGTGCACTTAAATTTACACTGTATAAATAAAGATTACCAGCCCAATACAAAACTAAATGATACGTCAGTTCTGTTCTTACAGCAGTGAGCTAAATAAAATAGAGCTGCTAGCAACTGCCATTAATAATTGGGGTATATTTATGTGATTCATAATCATAAAAAGGCAGTGAATATACACCATGTCCAATGAATTTGCTCCTGAAAGGTTTCTCTGAGTTAGATTTTCCTCTGGTTTGTTGTAGCTTATGTGTTAGCTCATCCTTTATCCTTTTTGCTTGTTTGTTTTACCCTTCCTTTCAACTGCAGAGGGGTCATGGTTTTGTTTTAATTTTCTTTTTGTAATACAGGCATTTCAGTTAAGCCTGTGCTTTTGTTATCTGGTGTTTCTGTGTGGCCTTGGCATTGCTAGAAATTGAACTGAGCCATCATGCTGCTGCCAGAGCCACGGGGAATGTTCTGCTGAGCACCAGCACCACACAGCCTGCAAATCCCTTAAGATGCCTCCACGGCTGAAGGAAAGCAAAAGCAGAGCATAGAGAGGCTTTTTTTTTTTCCCCTTTCTCATTTATTCAATATGCATTTGGGCTGCCTTGTCTCCAGTCACACAGCACAACAGATTTTGAATTTTTGAGGTTATGAGATACAACTAGCAAAGAAATAGCATGTGATTCTAATACATTCACATTTGCAGCCTTTGTGTTTGTGCAATTACCGAGGCTGGGGATGAAGAGGAGACAGATTTCATCACCCAGACAGGTAGGTGAGTTACTACACACATAGGCACTGAGTTGCTACACACAATGCTTGTTTTCTCAAATGCACCATTTGTTCACAGAGGTAAGCATAAGGGAAAAGCATGCTTTCGAGCAGTCTGTATGGACCGAAAAGGATGGTTAGTGGTGATCTTAAAGGCTGTTTCAGAATTAAACACCAGCATGGGACCACTCTACATAAGTCATTATGTATATTTAGTTCTTGAAATGCCTGCCTAACACACACTGGGACATAGATACTAAGAATATGAGCCCAGTAGTCTTTACAGAGGGCAGGTGAGGTGTAAGAGCTCAGACAATACAAACTGAGGGGTTTGTTTTCTCCCTCTTCTACACTGGAGGTGTCTGAGCAAGGATCTCTGGGCTTCTCAGTGCCGCCTCGATGCTCGGGAAACAAGGGAGTACGACCTGAGCGTGATTTCTGCTGGTGTAGTGTGTGACTTATGTGCTTTAAATGAGGCAGCCAGTTCCCCAGTAAGGGGAAATTGCTGGGTAAGCCTAGATACAGTAATCATGGGTTTTACAAGAAGCTACACCTGTCGAGAAAGCAAGTAAATAAAATCAGTGTTTCCAAAAAGCATTTACATATTGCAGAATACCTGGTCTCACAGATAACTCGACCCAGTCTCCGCCAGTTTAAAGCAAAATGAATTCCCCCCATCCTTTTAAGGCAATGTATTTGCTGTGGTTTCAGCCCAGTCTGCCAGCACAGCTTCCTGGGGTCCAGTGGTTACACTGAGCAATACTCTGATAAATCTGTCTCCAACTTTGTTCCCAGGTAAATGAGTTCCTGCAAACCTGTTGAGGTATCAGGTGGTGTCCTGGCTCCTGCAGCCTTGCTGTGCCTGTACTGGAGCTGGGCTGACACCCAGGAACACTTCAGCCTGAGCCAGAGAGGGACAGGCACTCCCAGGGGTCCTGGGAGCTACCCTGTGTGCTCATCATGGTACAAAACTGCACCAAAAGGAAAAACTGGGAAAGCACAGCCATCTAAAGACAACTTTATACTCAGTACAGTCATATGGTGAATGTGGAGATGGTGCTGGGACTACCTTTAGGGTTACCTACTACAGCAACAAGAGAGGCACCTTGGTGCTATCCCTTTGTATAATACTTTCCATACATCTGATTTAACGGCTCAAATAAGTAGCTCTTGGAATACATTAGGAATGTTCACTTATGTTGCTTTTTTTCATCTGAGCAGCACTCAAAACCAGTTTTAGTGCACTGCTTACATTCTCGGATAACCGTAGGGCCATCAATGTCTACAGACCAAATGTGGAAAAAGGAGCCACCTTTTTGCCAACTGATACATAGGAATTTTAAAAGTATTTACCCTTTGTGTGAGCCACAAAAAGGAGAAGTTGAAGTTAAAAGAAGTCAAGCACTGCCAAAGACCTCACTGAAGAAAAGGGGGAACAGACACTGATCCCAGTGGAATAATTCCAATGGCCAGCCATGCAGCACTCGGTCTGTGCAGGGTGGGGAGAAGATGGTTATATTGCTTTTGTACAGCAGACACGGGACACTTGGTGGACTGAGACCAACTCATTAAGGATATGAAGATGAGACTTGAAAAAAAGAAAGTTATCGAAAGAGAAGTTAGTGAGTTCTGAGGCTTTAATCCTTTTTCAAATGTGCTACTTAACTTCATGGGTGATCTTTTCATGTCAGTGCTGTAAAACAGTTTTCTGAAATTCCTAAGATTGAGAAATCAGTATTTTCAGGTCCTACAGTTTAGCACTGCTGTAGTGACTTAGAGACTTTCTGTGTATTAAAACAGGGAATAACAAGTTCATGTAACAACAAATGAAAACAAGCTAAAATATTTCCCTTTTGACTGAGTAAACCAATTTTTGTTTCATATCACCATGACTATGGGACTTACAAAGTCTAAAATGAATGACAATGGCCAACATTGTATGATTGATTTACTTTAAAATATGTTTTCAAAGATATTGCTGGAAGCTGTGATATCTGCATAATGCATTCATGAATATTTCTTAAGAAGATATCCAGATCTCACCTATTTAACTTCCTTCAACAGGATTTCAAATACACATTGCAAATAAATTATTCTGTCTTGGAGAGAGAACGGGATGTGTATTACTGGTTTTCAACATGTAGCATACTTTCCAATGTATTCAGAAGGATAAGAACAAAACTTCATTGAAAACCTTCCTTTTTTCCACGGTGGGAGAGGAAGGAGTTATCTCATCCAGACACAGAACTGACAGTCTCACTAACCTTAATCTGTCTGGATTCACTGTTACATTGCTTTACTGCACCTATTTCAGATGTCACAAGGCAGAACAGAGTATGAAGGGAACGCACACCCTGCCAGCTACAAGGGCCAAAAGGCACATGCAGAAGAGAATCACAGAAGAGATAGGGCTATGACAAGTAATGAAGAAGACTGCTTTTTTAAAAAAAATTATTCTTTTCCACCACAAACTGATTTTGTCAAGAAATGTAAGAGATTTTAAACAAATGTGTTTGTGAAAAAAAGAGGAGTTGTGCAGACTCTGTTTATGGTATGTCTGCTTTCACACCACACACTTCTACTAGCTAGATAGCAAAATACTGGAGCCAAAAAAAGCCTTAGTACCTCATTGTTTATCCTTTCTCAGACTGGCACAGGCAAGGAGATGTAAAGTCTTTCCAAGTGGAAGCAGAGATGGTACTAAATGACAGTCTTGGCACAGGCTTTTGGTGTGTACAATCAGCAGTGTTTCTAGAGCTGCTTGATTCTTACAAAGCAGTAACACACAGTCTGTTTTCCTCTTTCAGCTTCTAATTATGACAGCCATTGACCTTCAAGTTTGTTCAAGTTCCTTGCAAGTGCCAACAAATTAATTAAAACTTCACAGGAATGTGACAGTCTCCTGGAAAAAGAGAGTAGTAGGGCTGAAATGTCTCTTGTTATTTCAGAGAAGGTACATTTTAGAGGGGAGAAAAAAGCCTTTGGTCTTCACTTCCTTCCTAAGACTCAATAAGTGCTTTTAAGGTACAGATTTGATACGCCTGCTATGATCTTTGATTTACTTTTATAAAGTCTTGCTTTTATTCAAAGAGTGTATTAATAATGCTGTGAAAATAACAAATACCTAAATCACAGTCTCTTCCATTTGGACCCTCTGCTAGAGTTAAGGATTGTTCAGCTGGCCAGAAAAACTGCACAGCCTTGACCGCTGGGGTCAAGATGACCCCATGGGCAGAGATGTGAGGGATCTTACCAAATGTTTTGGTCAAGGTGTCAACTTCATCTTTCAGTTTCAAAGATAATTGTCTCAGAACCCCAAGAACATATCCAGCAAAGTTAGGGAAAGCCAGAATTCATAGTACGGATATTCCTATGTTTCTTAAAAAAGTAGCACAAGACACTGAAAGAGCAAAGCCTTCTCTGTAAATGTGAATGAACTGAGGGGAAAGAGCCCTCTGTGTGTCACTTTTTCATGGAGTGATTCTGCTGTAGTTCCTAGAGGTTAAAAGGCCACGGCAATTTTTCAGTGCAGCTACGAAAGCAATTTCCCGTCCCTGCAGTCTTTTGTGTTTTCATTTCTTCTACACAAACCAATCTGTTGAAGCAAGGTGTGCTACGGCTCTGCTCCTCAGAGAGGTCTAAATGCAGAACATCTTTGATCAGAGGTGGACAGTTCCAGCAGGCTGTTTGATTGACCCCTGCTCCGGAGTGATGCTCGGAGGTCTCTTTGGTGGTGTCTCCCTCCCCTCATCCCCCAAATAAGAAATTGCATTTCTCTGCTACTGTTCCTCGGTCACAACCGCACCTACAGAATGCAGACCACAAGCTAAGAAAAAACAGTCTTTTAAAAAGAAAAGCGTTCAGACTTCGCTTGTCACGCTCGCTTGTAAGCAAAATAGAGCAAATCTAACTCCACCTACATACAATTGTCCTTGTGAGAATAAGAGGAGGTATGAAAATGGTTATTCGTTAAAAAAAAAAGTGTTGACTTCACATATCATAGGAGCTAAATCTAATTTCATCATTTAGATTTCCTGCAATGTAAAATGTTAGACTCATTGCAATTTGATGTAATCTGGGTATTCCTCACCTCTCCCCAGGCAGCAGGTGGAGGCTCCACAGGAGGGTAATATTTGGGGACATCCCAAGCCACTGCAGCCATGAACCACTTGAAATCTTTACATTTAAGATGCTTGCGAAGTTCCTTCTGGGCAGAGATATCACCAGTTGAGAGATGTCTGTATTCAGGCCGTCGCTGGTAAATGTACTCTGCAAACTCATCCATCCACGTCTCCGCCACGCGCTTCAAGTTCTGTGCAGCAGAAAAAAAGCAATCATTAATTTCATCGTGCTTTGAGTGGATGACATTTCTAATGGGGAGATTAAAACACAAAAAAACCCCAAACCAGTAGTCCACATAATTTTTAAGCTTAGCTGGTCTGATTTCTCCGTCTTAAAACATGGAAAAATATTCCAGAAATTGGATGCTATCTTCATTACAGTGTTCAGCAAGCACTGTAGAGTATTAAGCACCCTGCTTTCCTGCTGATTCTGCAAGACACAGGCTTCTCTCTGTTGAACATCTTACTCTCCTTCATATTCTTTATGCGTCTTCACATGGGTTTTTGGTTAATGATGGATCTTGAACAGAAATCTTTACGTTGCTCACATTGGTACCTGTGTTTTTCTCCTGTTAGTTCAGAATCTACTAATGTGCATGAATAGTTGAAATTATTCCTTCTGAAGTATTTCACTTGGCATTTGAAAGGCATTTAAGTTTCAGCTGGTGTCATACTGCTTAGTCACTTAGAAATTCCTGCCTAAATTCTAGGGCCAGGTCTTAAGTGCACATGCATGGGGGCAAAGAGCCATGAGCTTGCTTTGCCCCATCTCTCATCTAATTTTGCAGAAAATCCTGAAGAGATGTATTTTATTATTACTGAATGTCACAAAATCTAAACTGGCCAGGGAAATTTTTTTTCTGTATTTTGTTTGTTTTTAAAATTCCTCTTGTGACTCTGTCCACACGAATTTATATGCAGATGTTGTTGTAGAGTACAGGCTTAGTCTATTCTGCATTTCCACAGCTGCCCAATAACCTCTTATTCCACCAACAAAGCAACATCTCACTGGATGACACTGAGACACTGGGGTGTTCTTATTGCTTTGTTTGTAAAAACAAGACCATCAAGTTTTATAATATTCTTTTTATAGAACACTAACTGCAAAATGCTGAGATTCTCTCTGTAATAAGCTGGAGGACAATATACATCTGATTATCATCAACATAAGGTAATGTTTCTTCTCAGAACATTCTCTGCATCTAAGTAAGCCTGATTCGTCCTCTGATTTGCTTTCAAGATTAATTTGAAAATTCATTTTCTGAATTTTATTAATCCATGCAAACTAAATGTCTCTGAACTAATAAGGCTTATCTGAATACAAAGAGAGCAAGATACAGAACAAACAAAGTACTTCTAGATGAGTCTGCAAGATAAGTTTCTATGTGCTTTCTCTCTATGAAACAAATACATTAAAACCTGCAGGAATAAAGCAAGTAAAATTAAAGCACGTAAGAATTCATAACACTTCTATGCCTGTTCCAAAATAGCTTGTGCCTCACACAGGGCTGACTTTTGTTGTAATTTCATGAAAATATAAATCACTTTATAAGAAATTAGAATTCAAGAATACAGGAACAGGGTAGGACAAAGAAAACCAGATTCAAGAGCAAAATCTAAATGTCAATCTCACCTTTCTGGCAGAAACCCAGTAACACAGAAATCTCCTCACAAGAAAAATACTATGTGGTGAGACTTTGTAGATGAGGCCAGAATGTGATTAAGCACATTAAACTAAGAAGTCAGATGAATGAAAATAGGTGCTGTCTTTCTAGCAAATCCTGTAATGCTGTACACCTCATTTACTACAATGCAAATGCAGTTTATGACTGTTCTAGAAAATACCGTAATATTTTTTGCAATCACTTTACATGATAGTTTTGTTTTCACATTTAAAAACAATACAGTAATAAGAACCATACAGTAATAATGCAGTAAAAAATTCTCTTAGGAAAGGAAATTTCAGAGTAACTCCAGCAGCAACTTACCCCATCAATATTAAGAGAAGGCTCTGCTGGAGTTTTCTCTTTATTTATTGGGCTGCATTAAAAGAACTGCATTCTGCTGTAGATGATTATAACTCAATAAAGCAGGAGTCCAATAGAAATCTTGACATTATACCTGATCACTAACTCCAAATTCTCATTCACCAGTCAAAACATCTTTGTTTTCCAGTGTTTGGGTTTTGTGTGTGTTGTAAACCCACGAAAACATCACGTTACAACAACACCACCAAATAATTCCTCCCACCATTCCCCAAGTATCAGGTAAGACACTTTAGACAAACCTATTTCAAACTCTGTTCCCCAGTTGTCCCAAGACCACATTCTCCACTGTATGCTAAATAACTTCCCAAACCTTGCCAGGTCCTGTAATTAACCTATATATTATCCTTACCAAGTTTAGGGATTGCTGTCATAAGTTGAACCCTTATGAGGCAGTTCTTCAAATTTCAATACTTTCTTTTAAAAACATAAACTCTTGTTTTGCCAGCTGCAAATCTTGACTCTTTATGAAAATCACTGCAAGGAACTCTCTGTCCTGGAGTAGTGGGAAGCAATTTCTGAAGTTCTCAGTTACTAGGAAGCAATCACTCAGCATCCAAACACTTAAGTTTTAAAGAGGTTTGTTGACTTCAGTTAGAATGAGTTTATTTCTTATCCCTATGCAAGCTCAGTAATCACCACACTTCCTTTTAACACCGACGTGTACGGACTAATAGTAGAGCTTCATATTGCAGTTAATCCTCATACTTCAGTTGAATGCAATCAGGAAGAGCTGCCGTCACGAAAGCCAGTCTGGTGCAACTTCGCATAATAAAGGCAAAGATCATTTACATTCCTGTTTAGAGCAAAAATACAGGCTGTCCAAGATGAGATGAATGAGCTCTCATAAGCTGAAGATCCTCATTCTGTGGCTAACAGCATGAAAAGTTGCCCTATGCATAGAACCTCCTAGGAATGTAACTCTTCTCTGCAAATTATGTCAGGGAGCTGCTGGTCTTCTGGTCACCTTATCACAACAGAAAGGTGAAGGAGCACAACCACAATGGGAGTACTTATCTCTGAATACTTTAAGGCCTACCAATCAAGTGACTTCTTGTAAGGTAAGGATGCGATTTCAGGTCCTTTACGAGTCGCCCAGAGTTGCCCTTCTCACGATCTGGTGTCCAACATGATGGAGAAAGGAGGAAGGTCACTTCCTCCTCATCTGATCCCTAGGCAAGGCCAGACACAATCTGAGTGTGTCAATATATTAAGCTCTGCAAGTGGGAATGGTGAAGAGTAATGCCACTTTCTCAGATGGCATCAAATGTCTTTATCAGTAAGAAGAATCAGCTTTGGGATATCTTTGTGGTAAACCATATTTGCTTGGATTCAGTATGAAAAGCTCATGTAAATGCATATGGAAGGGAAAAATGAAATGTGCTGTTACAGCTGAAAACTGCTGTAGCTTATCTTGTTTGTCAAATTCACTGCAAGGTTACAGCTGTCCAGAGTGGTTACCCTGGCCTTTTAATAGGAAAAAAAAAAAGGAAAAATGAAAGTTAAATAGGAGTAACTGAATGCAGATCAATTCAGTATTAATCAGCTCCATGAACTGACACACAATGTAAGGCATTCACAGGGATTCTAGATCACAGAATGGCCTAGGTTGGAAGGGACCTTAAAGATTATCCAGTTCCAGCCCCCCTTCCATGGCAGGGACACCTCCCACTAGACCAGGTTGGTCAATGCCCCATCCAACCTGGATCTGAACACAGCCAGTGATCATCCACAACTTCCTCGGGCAACCTGTTCCAGTGTCTCACCCTGCTCAGAGAGAAAAATTTCCATCTTATTTCCAGTCTAAATCTATCCTCTTCCAGTTTCAAACCATGACCCCCATCCTATCACTACAGGCCTTTTTAGAAAGTCCTTCCCTAGCTTTCTTGTAGGACATGTGAGGAGTCTCTCAGGACCTATCCATGACAGACCAATGATAATTTAGACTTTCTCTTGTCATTCTCATTGGAAAATTTCTGTATGAGAATTAATAAGGTCCAGTGATATTTCAGTAGATGCATATTTCTATACGTATGGTTGTGACAGCTGTCACCAAGAAGCTGTGAGATGTATACAAAGGTGATGGCAACCACATGAAGACTGACTCAGCAGCTGTCATCTGTTACCCGTGTACACATTCTTGATATAATTAAGTTTTGTGCCAGTGTTACAGTTTTACCCTCTGGTAAGTCCTTTACCTCCAGGCTTTAGACTTAGACAACTTTTCATTAAGTTTATATGAAGTCACACACTTAAGACTGTGACTTTGTTTTGTATTTTCACTCAGCAAGTCTACAAGACTGTAAGTTACAATGTCACTGATACCTGGACTTCAATAAAAGAGTTTAAATCAACTTGACTGGAGAAAGACAAAGATAAATGAGGACTTCTCCACTTGAAAAAATAAATTTTTCATGGATCATTTTGTCCCTTTCATTTTCTTCAGTGAATAGGGAAGATGGATCTCTCTGAACAAATGACTGTCCCTCCTTTTTAAGTGTGTAAGGTCATCTGTCATTTTCAAGAGACGTGATATTACTCAAACAGTGAGAAGAAAGTAGGTGGCCATGAGAATGGAGAAGTGGAGCGAGGCAGGGACATGTCAAAGGACAGATTCATAAACATTCTCTCTAAGCAAGGCTTAACAAGACTGGTACCTAACATGAGAGAGGTAGTTCCACATTTCATAACTGTGGCTGGTGTGCTGGCTTGCAATGCCAGCACTGATAAAGAGCTACCTTCCTGTACTCTGTTCTGCATTGGGAGACTGCACAACTCCATCCTCTCCTTGCATCTTTTCCAACTGACACTAGATCTAGCAGATAAACTAAGATAAAAATGTGATTCCTGTTGTCAGTTTCTCCAGATGTTCTACAGTAGATTTTTCTTACCTGGTGGCACTAAAGCAGCACAATATTTTTATTGTTTCATTTCACCTGCATAATCTTTTTTTACTGCCTTTGTACCTATCTCACTGTGTGCCTGAAACTAACGCTGAACCCAATCCATGCATTTAATTTTTGTCAATATTAAACTATTACAGGAATATCTGGTTCCTGATGTACCTACATTTAACCTGAACCTTTTCCAAGAAGCTGGATGTCACCAGCTGGTGTGGTCTTATTTGTCACGGTAGTAAATTCTCTCATCACTCAGGACATCAAGAATCACTTTCAATCACACCAATCACACATGAAACACCACAGCCGCCTGCGTCCTGACCGTATTTCAGTTGTGAAATGAAAAGAGAGAATATGACTGTTTATTTGCTAAAAATAACACAACAGTCTCTGCAACAACTGATGTATTAATCTCTTTTCCTTCCTAGTAAAATTCCAGTGGGGTTATTTTCACTCCATCTACATCATATTCCTAATTCATACTTGTGGTGGTGGTGGTTTTGTGAAGCATGGTGTTGTTGCTACTTCAAAATGGGTGCCCTGTTTACTTCTGGAAGCTGCTGTATTTCATTTGGCTGGAAATCACGTAATAGTTTGGTTTTCTCTAAAATATATTTAAGAAGTGCACTGGGATCCAGCCAGCCAAGGCAACTACACTTCATGTTCCCCTGGAATATCAGTAGCATAATGCCACAATAAATCACCATGGAGGAGGAGAACAAAGTATGACTGAAGGAGCCCATCTAATAATTATGGATTAATATGGCAGACATAGCAGGGTACAAAATTCCAGAGCACTCACAAGGAGAAAAATGGTACCCTCAGTTTCATACAGAGGTCCTTCCATCAGTGTCAGAACAAAAGCATTTCTCATTTCTGTGTATTTCTACAGGGAAAGCACAATAAAACATTTCCTGGACACTAATTATAGCTTTGTGATGTTCAGGTCTCAATATCTACGCTGCTCACACAGTTAAATCTAAATGGGGGTTTTCATCCCTTTCCCCTTCTTGCCCAATTCCCTTTTAACTTAGGCAGTTCTACTGTTTGCCAATTTTTCATCCCTCTTAGATATCTTATTTTGGTCCATTACATTTAACTGTATTTAAAACTTAACTGGGTTTTGTTCCAACAGTGGTTTGTATTTGAGTAAAAAAAAACAAACAAAACCAAACAACAAAATAAAGAGATGTCTGCAGGCATGAAAGAAATGCTTCTCCATGGAAGACAGTATGCTAACTAGGTGACAAAGGTGGTGGAGTGTATAAATAACTCTTGTGAGAGTTAGCACAGCTGGCAGAGAAGCCAGAGACTATTTATTTTCAGCCTGTAGAGTGCAAATACCTAGAACTGAAATGCCACAGATGTAATCTGAAAACAGGCAGGATTTCACTCCCTTTATGAATGTTTACATCTCTATAGCAAAAAAAATAAATAAAGATCTACACACTGGAAAAAAAAGTGAAAAGAAGCCAAAAAAACAGCCCACTGCCTGAAGACTACACCTCTGTTCACTGGCTCATCTGTGGCCAGTCTGCAGGGTTTGGAGGTCAGGGATGGGCCCCGAGGGAATGCTGCTGCCCGCCCCAGCTCCGTGGCTGCATGGCTCTGCAGACTGTTGATTTGTTTGATTCCAAATAGAGTTCTTTCACCACATAACCTGGGTTCTGGTGCTGGCCTCTTGAAGGAATCCTGAAAAGTAGCTACCAACACTTTGATGTTGTTATTGTCCAGAAACTTACAGTTTTCCATCTTTCTTGTATTCCTCTTGGATAGCTAAGTTGCCTGTCTTGTTGTGTATCTTTAAAAGCAAAATTTCCATTCAGATTAAATTAGCGTTTAAAAAAATGCTTTGACTTTCTTGTATTCAAGGATTAGAAGATAATAATTTGAAGATTTTGTTTCCTAAGGGCTCTGTTTGAGATCTTGGTTTACTTTAATGATGAGCTTATAAATCCACACACCGAAACTTAAAAGCTGTATTGTAGAATCATCATCGTCACACACTATACGTGTGCTGTTGCAAGAAAGTGATTCTTCCTTGATGCCTAAATAATTTGTTTATTCTAAGATGATGCTTCAGCTGCTTACTGTGACATCATAACTGACTTTGTGCTCCCTTAACAGCCTGCCACACCTATTGGTTTGCACACCAGTTATGAGAAAACATAGCTGTTCCCTAACTGATTATCCTGGCTTATTTAACTTGCCTGGAAAATGAAAAGAAAGTGTTCATGGGCTGCTTTAAGAAAAGCCCGAACATTATTTGCAGCTGGAAAAGAAAAAAAACAAACCCCAAACCAAACCCAAATGGTCATAATATTAAAGGAAACTCTGTCCAAATTGCAAATGTGGCCACAGAACCAGATGGTACAGCTACAGTCATTTACTTTGAAGATTCTTTTGAAGCCACATGAGAAGGCTGAGCAAATGGTTCAGGTGGGGATCTGAACCCACCTTTATCAGCTGAATTCCCGAACCCAAACTCGTGCAAGTTCCAATTCAGCGACACTGTGTAATGAGGCAAATATCATCATGCTTGTTGTGTCTGCTGTGCTCTGGGGTTCCACGTCCTGGTGTGCAAGGAGGAACTCAACTTTAAGGTTAGGATTCACCACGCTGCTGGCTTAGCATCCAGACTTGAACTTCAGTGGGATTCCCTTCCCTTCAGAAAGGCCTAATGCTCTAATGTTCTGCAGTTAATGCTAAAATGTAAAATACCTGCAAACGAAAAAAATTTCTGTAGATATATTTTGAAATTCTACGTTCATCTCTGCATGCCCTATGGAACAGTGAGCTTGTATTGATAAATTTCTTGTGGCTTTTACAGAATCACAAATAGAAAATGAAAAACTCCCCCCCCCGCCCCCGATAGGAAACAAGCTAAAATAAATAATAAACTGTGATCCACCTAAAAGAAAACACTAATAATATTTTGAAGTCTAATTTTACAGGTTACTGGCTAAAAGAAAGTGGCTTAGCTAGAACTGTTAAAAATGAAACGACAGTCAAGAAGAGGACAAAGCAACCAAAATAACTCAGTAGAAAAAAACTAGAAGTTTTTGATAGCACATCTGGCATAGGATTTTATGATTTCAGGGGTTGTTTTCTGTATGCCCTACCTAAAGCAAACAGGCCAAATCAGTTATTAGTCACGCAGCTTTGTGCAGAGCTTCAAAGGTTTGGAATGAATAAATAATTATGTGGTGCTTCCATATTATAATGTGGCATCAGTGTTGATATCTGCATGCCCATTAATCTTCCTTTATGTGCAATTACCTGTAAATTGGACACTGACTGCATTTGGCAAGCAGCAACACCTTAAGACACCTCCAGACAAAAACATTCAGCTTTTTTCTTTTTTCTGCATTTGGTTATCACCAATATCTGTTTTATAAATCCACTACACACGTTAATAGCTTGCTTTACTTTTGCTCTGTACCTCTAAACAGTTTTTCTGACAGAGTGTTCAATATGTAGATGCTTTGCAGTTTATGGGGTATGTGTCAGCAAAATGTACGTATGGGCCTTGCAGGTCCTGAGTGACAAATAAGAAGGTAAATAGGGTGAGAAGGATAGAGAAAACTGATGTCACGATACATACTATTGTGTGTGGGGCACACTCATGGTTAGTTAGGGATAGGGAGGTGGGACAGAGCTACTGACAAGACTCTTATTTACTAAAGCATATGTGATGTGAGCCTCATGCCAAGGCACAGCTCATTTAAAAGGTATCTCGAGCGGTTGGGTGTTACACAGCTGCCCGAAACCGTGTGCTGAAACTTGCTGCTAAAAGATATAGAGAGGTGACATTCCAAGGGAAGGTAAAATGCTCACTAAGTGCTATTTGTTAAGGGCAAATGTAAGCTGAAACAGCTTGAAAAGAAACCCACGGCAGGGTTTGGGCTATGCCAGAATTTGTCTGAAGCTCTGAATTTGTCTAGATCTCTAGAAGCTCTGTCCTCTTCCTCCCTCCAGTCTCCATAGCCCTTGTGCTGTGGGACAGGATGGGAAAATCTGTCAACATTCTATCTGCACAAAGGGAATTTTTCCCTTATGAAAGGGCTCTTGCAATCATTTATACAACCATAGCTGGACTTCCTAGGGCTCATTCCCTTGTGAACTGCATCTCCAACCTCCTCCTTTACATAGCAGAAGACGGAAATGGATTTCCTTTGGAAACTACTTAGTAGTGATTTTTGTGGAAACTACTTTGTAGTGAAAGTACTGCTCTTGGCAGCAGGGATAGTCTCGAGCGTGCTTTTCATTATATTCTTGAACTAGAGGGAAGTTTTAGGTAAAATACATATAAGGGGTAGACTATAATATTTGCAGGATATAATATAATATTGGAGGAGAATGCAAAGATAGCCTGAATATCCAGGCCACTCTTGTGCCTACTCCCCTAGTATTATTTTGTCTAACAGCTCCATTTGTGGCAGTTTACCTGGAACACAAGTGGTCTGTATCAAAGGGTTGACACACTGAAGATGAATCTGCTCTTCCTTTTCCTTTTCTAGCTTGGATGAGAGAAAGAGAGTATTTTTTAGGCTTAAAATTACACACCATTTGATGGGTCAGGGACCAAACCCTCTTCCTTGGCTACTTATTGAGATAGCCCCAAACACTAAAATGTACAGAGGATCTCGTGCTCTTTGCATCCTTGGTGCAACGTATTCTAACATCACAGTTTTGGTTTAGAGCATTGCACTGGAAAGAAGCTGGGAACCTGAGAGTGCAAATTTTCTTACAGTGACAAATGCCAGAAATTTACCTAACCAACATGTTTTGGGTGCCTAGAACACAGAAGAAACTATCCATTACTGAATGCTGAATGGAAAAGATAAGCCCCACCCAATCAGCACACTAGCTCTTTTTCCATGAGATTTAAGGCAGGCAGTCTTTACATGGGCAGAGATTTCATTTTTATACCCTGGAATGTTTTTTGGTAACATTTCAGAAGTGACTTGTTGAAATCAAGCTAAAATAGATAGTAGAGGGAGCCTGCAGGCTGTGGCTACCTGATGGCTCTAAGCACCGAGTGCCTCCATGAGAGCTACTTAAGTGCTGAACTGTATGAGAAGCAAGTTGTCCAAGTAGCAATGATTGCATTGTGCTCCTGCAGGTAGTAGGAGCACAACTACCTACCAGTAATGCATGAGACAGCATATTCTCTAATGAGGTACTCTGTGCTGTAATAGACAAAAACAGACTGAGCTTTGGATTTCTTATTTCAGGTTGTGATTTTTGCAGGGGATACCGTAAATGAAGCAGTTTATTTCAGCCAGTGCTAAAAACATGGATGGGGAAGCTCTGATACTATACAGAGCTATACTAGAGAAGATTTTAATCTCACAGTTAGTCAATACAGTTTGTCACCACTGCTAATCCCATTACTGTGTGTGGCACTGTCTGCACTGATTTCTCTTTTAAGGCAAATCCTCTCTGTCTAGCCAGCTGTCAGGCAGGCAGCACAAGTGGCCTCCCTGCTGCAGCTACTATGGCAAGCCTTGTCCTGTGGTGCTGAAATCAAGAACACCTCCCCCTTAAAGCAAGAAATGTATTCTTTTACTCATACCACATGAAGAAAAAAGTATGATTCATAAAATACTACCCTATGGCAATATGCAGAGTTCAATATTAATGCCATTTTATTTTAAAAAATATCCTCTAAACCAGAAAAGATTAAACTGAAGCATGAATAAATACTAGTAGCTTCCCGGAAGCAACATCTATGCCCTTTGTCTCCCACCTTTTGACATCCTGTGAACATCTCCAGAAAGTTACAGAACATTTTCTGTAGGGCAGAAAGCCCCTCACGGATATGGATGTGTTCAGTAGTCTTTGAGAAGTGCCTAGAGGTCGTGTAATTTCTCACTCACACAGCTCCAAGCTGGATGTGTTCCACAACCAGGTTTTACACAATAATTAAGTACCTCAAGTCATTTCTACTCAGTTCTTTTGCATTAGAAAATGTCCCTTCAGTGAGATTCTGCCTGTTCTGCTGACTGATAAGAAAATGTGCATTCAAATTGATCCTCCCTGTAAAAACTGCAACTGACAACGCTGTGCAGTTTGAGAACAGTAAGCCTCAGGTTATTGCTAGGTTCCTTTGAGTCAGCATAAAATGTGCTTCTGTGCCGAGATGTCCAACCCTGTATTTATAAGCTCCCATTTTATTCTTGGCAAGCTTATCTCTGGAAAGCAGTGTAACAGCACCAATTGCATATCTCGTTTCAGAAAAATAAAGAAACACTCATTTTCCATTTAATGGTTTACTAGACACTAGTTCACAGGGAATGAAGAGGCTGATGATGAATGAAAATGAGAAACGGGAAGACCAAATCACTCACCCGTGCCAGGCTGGTTCCAGAAGGGACTTTATATGGGACATACTTCCTGTAGATATGTCCAACTCGAGAGCATGGAACATCAAACATGCCACCTCCGCACATCCACACCTGGAAAAGAGACAGAAAGCAAGTGAAAGAAAGATTCCTGAAAACAAATGAGGCAAAAAAGAGATTTTAAGTAATGGGTATGTGAAAATGCCACGTCGTTCTGTACTGACCCCTCCCACAGCCATAGAGGTGGCCTTCTCAGCAAGCTGGCAGCTGAGACAGGGTAACATAGCAGCCTCTCCTACCTGAAATCACACTCTGCAAAGGAAGAGTGGTCAAAATAAAACCCCAAACCATATTTTGAATATCAACCAATGGTCCTCCTACAAACAGCACCAAAATATTATTGTGCCTGTTGTTTAAAACATACACCAAGAAGGCTATGTGAGTAAAACAAACCATCAATTGAAAGTACATTTTTTTTCTCCAAAACACTTTTGAATAGTGAATACAGAGTTCAAATATTAAGATGCAATTCATTTTGTAAGGACGCACTTAACTTTGTAAAGAAAAAGGGACACAAATCAATTTCCTTCTGATCAAATTTATGTAGGCAGAGGAAGCAGAGCATGCTGCTGTGTTTCATCATGAATACTTTAATACTGAAACAGATGGAACCATCTGGAGCACACAGGTTTGATGCTTCATGTCTGAGCAACCAAAACACAGTCAAAGCCAATGTGAGCTGCAAGGACTTCATGGTTCTAAAAATCCAGCTGTATACTGATAAGGAATGTAATAATAAAGAATTCTTCATCTAGCATGATTAGGTTTTACCAAATGTATGTGAGAGAAAGGTCATGTGGAACTATGGCCATCACGCCAACCAGTGGGCATGATTTTCTAGGCTCTGGCAACGAAGAGCTACCAAACTCCAATATGCCTATGAGATGACTTTCATTACTTTCTGATTAAAAAAACCCAAACAATTTGACTTTGCCAATAAGGGAAATGGGAAATAACAACAAAACCGTCCCCCTAAGCTCCCAAGAAGAACTCTAAGTATCCTAAAACTAACCACACAGCAAGAGTTAAAAATAAATTTAGAGAGAAAACATGAATATTACAAAAATTATTTCCTAATCCCATCCAAACATTTTTTTTTGTTTCCCACAACTTTAGAAGATAATGGATCTTATTCCATGTGAGGGAGACTTGTGGTCTAAGCTTTCAACTTTTAGACTGAGAAAAATAAACCCAAACCAACTCCCTCCCACCCAATTTAAAAGAAAACCACAGCAAAGCTGACAAAGAGGTTGTCCTTTCCATGTCTCTTTATGTGGACATACATAAAGATGCTTCACGAAACACTTCCATGAATCTGTGTGAGAATTTCGGTCCATGCATTACATATACAAAGGAAATTTATCAGATGCACTCTGGACTGAAATCATGTGAAATAGGTTTGCTACTGAGGCTAAAGCAGAGCAGAACATAGACAACTGAAATTTTCACCAACAATTTCCATACAGAAAGGAATTAATCCAAAAGTTGATACGCTGTGAATTAAAGCAACAGTAACCAGACCCTTGAAAAAAGATATCAGAAGTTATGTGAATGCAAATCACACAAATCCTGCAGAGAACAATGTTTCTCTCTACACTTTTTTACCATACATTTCTTATTCTGTCTCTTTTGTCCTGCCCACCACCAGCTGGCTGTAGCTACTGGCTTTTGAAATCACAGGAAAACAAAATGTTAATTCCCTTCATTTAAGAAAATAGTGAAAACCTATAATGAAATAAACAAACCTAAATATGTTTGTGTAAGTGTTTACAGAAAGTTAGAAACCACCGAAAGTGGGGCAAGACCACGTGATTGGCTTTGTCCTGAAATTCCACTGACAGCTTTGGGCAGTTGAGGATAGCTGAGAGCTGCTTGGTAAGCTGCTACTTACCACTTCCTAGAGCAGAGTTAACTAAGGCACAGGAGCTCTGGGTAGGTGCTTCTGGTGGTAAGGAGACAAATTTGGCAGGTTAGTGACACAGGGTAATAAAGGCAGCTGTCCTGGGCATCACTTTGTCAAACAGAAGCGTGTATGTTGACAGAATCAAGAGTATTTCACCCCTGTTTCTGCAGAGAGGATATTTTATCTGGTCTCCTAGTGAGCACTGTCCTTCCTAGGGAGGTGGTTTGGAAATGGAGAGCCAAGTGAATGCTCTGCCTCCATGCCAAAATAGTTCATTACTGCCCAGGGCAGTCTTGCAATGCTATGTAGACAGGATCATTATTTTCTTTGAAAAAACACTTTGTAAAATTTGCTTCTTAAAGAAAACCTTGACTTCCTCACTCCTTTAATCTCATGTCACCTGATTTGCTGGAAAACATGTTAAAAAAAAAAATCATAAAAAGGGTAGTGTTAAAATAAATTGGGTAATGCTATCTTTAAAAAAATTATTCACCTTTCTACCAATACTTTTTATGTTACATCACTTGTGCCTTTTTTTAGTGGAAACCCTCCTTGCTGTGGCTGTCTTCAAGCAACTCAGTGCACCAGTGAAAGTGCAGACCTATATTTACTATTTATTCTGGCTTTTAAAAGGCTAGACAAGATTTCAAAGGCTAGACAAGATATTACAGTGATTAACAGTGCCAGTTTTTTAGGATTTCAAGAGCGGACAGCACAGTGGTTTGACTCAGACAAAAGTTAGCTTCAGAACAAATTTAAAAGACACAAAAGCAGAAATATATATATATAGGCCAGTACAATTTGACTCAGAGCATGAGAGCTGAAGCAGACAGACATATATTGCATTTCCTCTAAAGCAATAGGGTATTAGTAACAGAAAAGTAGATAAAAAAGAGAAACAGAATGAGAAAAAACCCTCAACAATTGTCAGATATGTTGAGGCAATAACAAGTGGGAGGAAATAAGACTTTGTGTTAGGCTTATATTTGATAGACATAAAACTTACAAATGCTGTGCTGCACCTGAGGTGTGCTTTGCAGGGTAATTGAAATGAATCTTGGGCTTCCCCGAAGGACATTTAGCAGCTGTTCCTGTTTAACTTTCAGCTTCAGAATTATTTTAAAAGCATTTGTTTTATATTTTCTTGGGAAGATCGAGTCTGGCAACTTTGTCTTTACAATGTGCACTTTTATGTCGGATGTGCTAAATGTAAGAAATTGGAGAATGACTTCTGTGTTCAGTATTCCAGACCTCCTGTGTAGCATGAAAGGAGCTCAGGTGGCGGTGGGTATTTGGGAAAATGATATTGAAACACTGAGGTCTCTCTGTTTATCTAAGCAGCAAGCAATGAAACTCTCAAGATTGCTAACGTCTCCTCCTTACAAAACCAGTGAATCTGATCTGCAGCTGAGGAATAAAAACCAAAACAATGCAATTTCAGCTTTGAAAGATCAAAAGAAGAGAGGTTTATGTGGCATCTATACACTGTATCACAATTTATCTTTATATAGCTTCTTCCAACAGAATGTTATAAAAAACTTTATAGGGATGCTTGAAAACAAATGGCAAGCTTTAATGCAAGCTTTAAAAGAGATTAAACTGTGGTTATGTGGCTTTGTTTCTGACTGGAGCAGAGATGTCACACATACATGTTTTTTTTTGTCCCTTTTCTACAGTTCTTGTGAGACTTTGGGTGAATCACTCTGTTTTCACATCACTTCTTTGTCTTTAAATTCAAATCTGCTTGCTCTTGTGTTTTTGTTTTGTTTTGTTGCCCCCCCCCGCCTTATGTCTCTAGTTTATGAGCGATGGAGTCTGGGGATTATCTGGAAAATGTAAATACTGTGCACGGGAGAATGAGACTCCAATCCATATGCCACACTGTAATCATAATTACCACAGTAAGAGACTCACGATTTTTAAGCAGTAGAGGATGTGCTGCTGTGGAACAGGAACATAAACATAGAGCAAACTATGTAAAAGACTGAGGGGGGGGACTGAATGCATTTTAGATTAGGCTTCAAAACTAATTGAGAAATATACTGCTGCTGCAAGTCAGTAACAACACAGACAACAGAGAGGCACCAAAATGGATGGAAAAGACAAACAACCAGTAAATTGGTGGATGAGGAATATAAAGCATGTCATGCAAAGCTGTCAGCTCGGTGCTCTCAGCATTGTGCAAGGATAGACTGTAAACAGGATAAATGTGTTACTACAATGGAGCTGAAAGTTGTACAAAATAAGAATATAAAAACTTTATGGGATTTTTTTAATCACTCCTCCTGAAATACAAGCTGAAAGAACATATTTAGCAGTCGAAGAAAAGGAGCGAGAAGAATACTTTCCTGTGAACTTTTTCCATGTGGTAAAAATGTTCAGCTAAATGCAAGAAAAAATTGAAAAATAGGATCACTGACTGCAAATCTACAGTCAAGGGGTTCACAAATAGCAAAGCCATTTCCTAGCGGTGCAGTGGGATTTCCTGTCAGGGATATTAAAGCCTCACCGTGGAAACGGGGAACTGATGACTGTGGGTATTTCAACAATACCACCAGCACCTCTAAAATGCTGAGAAAAGTGGCAGCATTCCATGTTTCGAAGTTCTTCATATAGATTACAACTGCATTGGCAAGTGGTAATGCTTCCTCACTCCCTATCACCTGCCAAGACTGTCAACAGTGGAGGGAATTAATAATGATGATAATAATGATGATAAAGAAAGGGATTAATGAACTTGGAGGTGTGTGTTAGAAAACAGGGATGAAGAGAATCTGGAAGATGTGTCGGCATCGATAAAGATAAAACAGCTGTAGATAGAGCTGACTATAGCTTCAAAGAGGCTACGGTTTCACCATTAGCATTTTTCTTTAAGTATGACTTACAATGCCTAAGAAATGTCCCGTGTAAAAGTCTGGGTTGGATTTGCATAGCAAAGTTTTGGTAGTGGGGTGGCTGCTGGGCTGGCTTCTGTGTGAAGCTGCTAGAAGCTTCCCCTGTGTCCGGCAGGGCCAATGCCAGCTGGCCCCAAGAGGAACCCACCACTGGCTAAGGCCAAGCCCATCGGTTACGGTGGCAGTGCCTCTGTGATAACATATTTAAGAAGGGGGGGGGGAAAAACCCCTCTGCACCTGCAGATAGAAAGAGGAGTGAGAATAAGTGAGAGGAGCAACTCTAGACACCAAGGTCAGTGAAGAAGGAGAGGGAGGAGGTGCTCCAGGCACCGGAACAGAGATTCCCCTGCAGCCCATGGTGAAGACCATGGTGAGACACAGGCAGTTTGCGGAGCAGATACACACCTGCAGCCTGTGGAGGATCCCACACAGGAGCAGGTGGCCCTAAGGAGGTTGTGAGCCTGTGGGAAGCACCACACTGGGGCATGCTCCTGGCAGGACCTGTGGATTCATGGAGAAAGAGGAGCCTGCGCTGAAGCAGGTTTGCTGGCAGGACCTGTGACCCCAAAAGGGACCCACACTGGAGCAGTTTGTTCCTGAAGGACTACACCCCGAGGAGGAGACCCATGCTGGAGCAGTTCATGAAGAACTGTAGCCTGTGGGAAGGACTCACACTGGAGAAGATAGTGAAGGACTGTCTCCTGTGGGAAGGACCCAGTGTTGGAGCAAGGGAGAAGCATGAGGAGGAAGGAGTGGCAGAGACAACATTTGACGAACAGGCTGCAACCTCCATCCCCTGTGTCCCTGCACTGCTGGGAGAGAGGCAGTAGAGAAATGGGGAGTAAAGTTAAGCCCAGGAAGAAAGGGGGCAGCCAGGGGGAAGATGTTCTAAGATTTGGCTTTACTTCTCATTACCCTACTCTGATTTGATTAGCAACAAATTAATTTTTCCCCAAGTTGAGTCTGTTTTGCCCATGACAGGGATTGGTGAGTGATCTCTCCCTATCCTTATCTTGACCCATGAGCCTTCTGTTACATTTTCTCTCCCCTATCCGGTTGAGGAAGAGTGTCAGAGCTGCTTTGGTGGGCACCTGGTGGCACCACAAGGATGTTGAGCAAACACTACTCTATATTTTGGAGATTACTACATAAACCATGCCTTCCTAACAGATGTAAATGTAGGATTTCCTAAAGAGTGGCTTCCCTGATTCCCAAGGAGATGCTGTTCATCAGGTCAGTTCTAGTGCTTTGCTATGCTGAACAGAGTCATCTCAAACACCCTGAACAAGGTCATCACCAAAATATAATACAGATTTTTAATTTAAAAAAATGGATCCCAAGGTTATGTTGTCAAAAGCTTAAAATATCGCACATTACTTTTTAGGTAAAAAGTAATCTAAGGAACTACTTAATGAAGTCGTCATATTTTGACAGAAGGATTGTCAGCAAGCAAGGAAAGAACAAAAAAGATACCCGTTGCTTTTTGTAGTCAAGGAAAAAGAGGTCAAGCACATTTTTAAGCAGCAGCTGTTTTATTTTTTTTACCTGTCTCTGTGTTCCTGACAACTCAGCACCTTGGAATAGCCATGCCTGAAGTTTGAGGAAGTTTCCTTTCCTGCTGTGGCACAATTCCAAATGTCACAGAACTGTTATAAAGCAGACTACACTTTACAGAAACTTATTGAATTACACTGTAGTAAATTTAGATTCACTGCAGACTCGCTCTGTAGTATCTTTCTTTTTCCATCAAACACCTTTCACCTCCAATAATAATTCCTTAAGGCAGAGGACTTTAGACAAACTAATTTGCTGAGTCTTGACTAGTACAGGCCTAGCCATGATACTTTTCTGAAAGTACCAACTTCTTTGGCTCTCTAACCCCACTTTGCACCCACAGTTTCCCACTTCCTTCATAGAAATTGCTCCTGCAACTTGAGCTGTGGATATGGGGATGGCTGTGGATGTCTCTGGTACAGTAATGCAAAGGCTTTTGGTTGAGAAGATGCTTTTCCTTAAGAGGATCTTAGAGTGTTAAGTGATCTTTTCCCTGTATAATATGTGAATGTTTCTGCGGAGTGAAGTTTCACTCCAACACCCAGGAAATTCTTCTGCAAGTAAAATTAGTCCAGACAATATCAAACGTATACCTGTTCTTAAACATTATTGCATGTTTGTCACCGGTGAATTTGGATAAACATAGGAGTTGACAAATGCATTTGCGGAAAATCTTTCTGAACATACCTGTGACCTTTTCTTTACCAAAACATTAGCAGTGCTAATTAAAGACATGCCACAGCTTACCCGGACTCTGTAGTGCATGGACCTACAGTTGAAATGTTAAGCAGAAGGATTTCAGTAGTTATGTCAAACCAGAGTGCTTAAAATGCGTTACTGATGACCAGAAATTATCTTCCAACGCTCCTCAGTCCAGCTCACAGAGCAGGGCAACCAATTCAAGATGAACCAGATACTACTTCATTTTAAGGAGTATATGATATCTCTTGCCCTGGCACAATTAACCACAAGAATGCCCACTCTGAAACTAGTTCATATCAACAGCACGGTTTCCATTTATTGTAGATAGATTGTTTACTTACTTACCCTTGTATTGCAGCTTTGGAACAAATGAATCTCAAAGTTAAAAAAAAGATATGTGAAGAACATAGAAGGAATACCATGTCAATCTCTGGAGTTAAGGATTAGCCTGAAACAGTCTTCTAAATACAAATCCCCCACAATTATGGAACATTTCCAATTAGATTCTTTTTGCAACTTAATGAAAACCAGTCATATTTTTACAAAATACTTAAGAATTAGCCGAATCAAAGAAGAAAAGAATAGCTATATATCTCATGCTTAGAGATGTCCTTTCCCAAGCTGATTATGGTGATTCTGGTATAAAAAACCCCAGTCCTTTCTGCTTCTCCCTTCCACTTCCATGATTTTTCTCCCAGTTTTGTCATTCCAAACCAAAGAGCAGTCTTCTTTTTAAAACTTATGCATGTTAAATTCTTGAAATAGAAAGTTGTTTCTGTTTGGCAATAATTTCCAAAGAGTATTTTTTAATTATTGCAATGCTAATAAGGAAGGACATGGACCCTAAGGCCAGTATATACTAATGAGATGAATCAGGAGTATGACTGAAATGAGACCCAGTGTGACAGAGCTGCCCCCCAAAATCTCATCACTTGAGCAAAATACCCTGGGACAATCTAGGATCTCAATTTCCAGTGCTGTTACCATGGTTTCTATACAAAAACTGGAAAGCATTACAAATATATTCTTTGTGGTGAAGAATAAAAGGAATATTTGAAACAGGATAATAAAATAACGAGTGACCTTTCAGAGACCATTGTGACAGCTACCTATATTTGCCTAAAAAAACCCTTAAATGGACCAAAGGTAAATCAATATACTCTAAATACACTGTTGAGCTATTAGGTCTCCCCTGCCTTCCTGTTTTATTTTGCTGGGGTATAAAAAGGATTTGGAGAAACATGAGAGTAGCACAGTTAATACAAACCATTTTGCTGTTTGTGACAACTCCTGTAAAGACAGCTTGGCAGCCTAGTGTCGGGCCATGTTCTATGTTTCATTCAACAGACTGGCCTTGCCTCTGTTCTTTTAATCACTTTTGAAACTCAGATTCAGCAAGATGTATGATATTAGTCATGGCTGACGTACTAAATTTATTTACTAAGGCTTTGCACTATCAGAGTTTGGAAGTAGGTTGGAAAGGTCCTGAAGCTAAATGTGATTTCTAATTTCAGTTCCAAGCTTTATCCAAATAATGTTTGACTCAATTCATCTATGTCATGAAATTCTATCAAGTCACTGAAAATATTTATGTGTAGAAGCCATGAGGTAAAGTTCTTATATCCTTGGGTGTACTGGAAGACAATAAACTCAATTTTCAAAATTAGACATGTTCAAGCATCATCAAACTGATGCAAATACCAATTTTACATGTGGAAAGTAACAAGACTTCCAGCATGACATGTAAAAGCCAAGTAAATAATCTGAATACACATGTCCACATAGAGGATAGGAGTTTATACCATGGCTGTACATAGCCTAAGTGCCTGAAAACTCCCCATATACTTTCTCATTTCAATAACTCAAATACAATGAAAAAAAAAATCTGTTTTTGAAAAGCTGGCCTGTAGATAACAGTTTATAGCAGCTGAGCAGATCTAGTGATTCACTGCTACTGAAAGGGGTCCTTCTTCCTGTGACTTTCAATGTCTACCCATTTCCCTGAGCTAACTCCAAGGGAACCTACTCCCAGAGATGACTGAACCTGCTAATCTGGTCCGAAAATGACGCAATTCTCCTTTTCTCCTGGATTAGTTCTTTCTTGGCTTAGTGAGCTGAGCTCAACACTTCAGCATGAAGTAAATGCAGCATCTGAGAGGTAGCAGTAAGTGATGAAGACTTGATGAAAGGAACAACGTCGACTTCATTCTGGTGGTAAGCTACCGTGTTTTCAGAGGGAACTGCGCTCAGTCTGATTTTTGTTTGGCTCCTGGAGCACAATTCTCTGTGAAATTAGTGGGAATTCCTAAAGAAAAAGTAGTTTTGCACTAAATTAATTTTAGTTAAAGACAAAACCCAATATGAATTAAAGCATCATGATCACATGAGTCTTGCACTAAAAAAGTAAGGAAGTGTCATTTAAGGTGACTTACCTTAAAGGAGATTTCATACTGCTCTCCTCCCCATATTTCCAACCCTGGATCATAGCCTCCCAGCTCCCAAAACCATTTCCTGTTAACAGCAAATAGACCTCCGGCCATTACGGGAGACCTGAAAGATGAGTGAAACAATACAAACAATAACAAAGATGCTTGCACCAGGCGTGCTCAGGTGAATGTAGCTGGTTTGGCTTCCATAACTGCAAAGCTCTGGAAGGCATAACAAAGGTTACTGTAAACAAACAACATTTCCCTTTATTCAGCCTAGAATGGACTCTGGATGAGAAGCAGGCAATGTGAGAGACATGTAGCTAGCTAGAGTATGTTAGGCAGTCATGCACAAACTCCTTTAAAAAAAAACCCTAAAAAAATATGCACAAATTCTGTTCATTAGTAAATAAACCCATGTAAGAGAAAAAAAAGGGACTCTGGAAAGCTGCCGAAGTATTTAGCATAGTCTCAGTACTCCATGTGAAGTAACTCACATTTGAAAGTTAGGAAAACTCAATTAATTTCTGTCTCATAGGTGCTGGCTAGAGAAAGGCAGAAAGGTGACAGCAGATGGCTTCAGAACAGCTGGTGGAAGTTAAACATCTGCTTTTCTATAGCAGCATTTAAAATGCCTAAACTCTTGTCTCACGGTGGTAACATAGCTCACAGGCAAATGATTTACTGTGTTTCCCATGCTTCCCTTTATTCCATGAATAAACATGTGGAATTTATTTGAATTAACTCAGCCTTTTCCACAGATAATATATATAACAAATGGAATATTTAAAGTTAGAGAATAGGTATGAAAATTGCATTTTCAATTAATAAGCAGGAATTTTGTACTGGAATCTAAGCGTTTTTTTTTTTCTCCACTCACTACCAAGAAGACCATGTTTCTAATGCAGTAAATCCCCTGACAGTGCTCAAGATTTAGATGTTGTTCACTGATTCATTGAACTTGCAGTGGAAGGGGGATACAGAGGGACCTACACTCAACAGAAGGAGACAACAGGCTGAAGAAAGTCCAACTCAGTGTTCAATGCAATCAACTGAGGTCAACAACTGCCTTATGAATTTCAAAGAGGCTAGAAGGAACACATTCCTGTTGATGGCTGGTCAGCAAAAGACATACAATGTTAAGAGACCTGGGTGGCTTCCAGGCAGTGCTTCCTTATCAGAGAAGAGACATGAAACTGGATCCTATGCCGTGTGCTTTGCAACACTGGAGCCGCCTAGGGAAAATCATCCCATCTAGGGGCATTTTTGTTTTGAATTACTGTTGGTGGGTTGTCTGGGGCTATGGAAGCAGATGGTACTATCCCTGAAGAACTGGCTTGAAAATAAAAATTTCTCCCATTGCCACCGATTTATCATTTGGCAGAGCACTCAGAACTGGTAGGTATCACAGAAATCCATGAGTAAGTTAGAAGCTTAATCAAGAGAACATCAAGTTAATAGAACAACATTCTGCTATATCTTGTCTGCCTTAACACTTTTTATATTGATATCTTTTATCCAAACCAGTGGAGAAAGCAAAATAGCAAACAGACAGCTGTGTAGCCTCTGCCACCATAGGATGCCAGCGAATCCCCACATGCATGAATGTTAGAAAATGATTCTCTCATCTGCTTTTACGGTAATGAAAAACATTACAGATATTTTACCTTCCACTTCTATAAGATAATTTTTATATATACATATATTTACTGGATTCTTATACTCTATTACCCATTTTCATGACTAGGGAACTCTGTTTTTAACAGACCAATTCTATTTTCCTTTAGAGATTATATTTTTAAAAGGGGGTAAATGCTTTGTGATACAAAGCTGCAATGTTCTAATTGGCAAGGCTGTGTATCCAGTAGCATACACTGAATGCTAATACTTTTTTACTTTTATTGACATTTTATACTTCAGATATTGACTGTTCTTTCTACATATGAATAAATTCAATGGAGATTTTATTAGAAACTTTCCTGTGGGGATTCTAACTACTACAATACATTTTCAATTGCTACCAAAGTAAATCTAATTACAACATGCCCTTTGTGACTTCAGGTTCTAAATAATCAAAACATGATGTCCTTTTATAAAGATGGACTTACATGGAGAATGCTTATAACTAAATGTTACTAGCAGAAGAAATGAAGTCTCAGAAATCCCTGAGGAAATGCAGGATTTCTCTAATTCTCTTAGGTACAATATCTTTCATGAGCATTTCTCTCGACACAGTGAATGGCCTACGAAAAAGGCAAAACCCACAGGTGAATCAGATGGAAGATGAAAAAACCAGAGACTTCAAACTTAAAAATAATTGGCAGATCTTAAAAAGGTATTTCATAACTAATCGGTAGATTTTCCAGATATAATACTGAGTACAGAACCCCCTTGTTATTTAAATCTGAAAGTTCAGATAATTTATTACAATTAGCAAAACTATCAAACAATGACTGGAATGGTAGCAAACCAATGGCTCTTGCACTTACTTAAAAAAAAATAAAAATTGCATGTAATGTTGCCTCCATTCATTCTTACTCCACAATATGCTCTGACATTTATTGTTTTGCAGGAAAGACAAATAAGAGGACAAACAGGATGGCTTTTTGGCTTTCATTGGAGCAGGATGAGCAATAAGCTGTGTGAACCAGACCACTTGGCACAGGACTCGTATTCCACTCCGTGCCACGAGCAGATGCTGCTGAGCAGGCCTTAAATTGTCTTAAATTGAAGACAAGAGTCCAGTCCTACAATCATGACTGATATGAAAAGTCCTTTTATAGTTGATAGGTTCGCTTGCACAGATAAGAACTGCACTGAGCCCAAAGGAGAAGAATTAATCTCTTGTTTAATGACTTCTGTACAGAAATGTCAAGTACAAAGCTATGCTTGTAGAAGTAATTTTTCATGAAATGTCCTACTCAGATATTTAAACAATCAGACTTTGAGCTACTGTAGCATATTATGTGAGTAATGACAGCAGGAAGCTGCAAAATACTTAAGAGTTAAAAACTTAAAAAGACAGAGACTCCCAAAACATCAGAAAAGCTGGAAGGGTAAGGTTGCTAAACTTAAAAATACTTATAAAAACCTTCTACATGAGAAGTACTGCCAGACTCACTGACTACATCTAAAAGAACAATACTGAAAGTAAAAGCCATCTGATCCAAAATTGTCCCAAGAGGTCACAGCATCCTGTGCTGATACAGAAAAAGAATTTGGTTTACTGAGACTGAAACACCCCCCCCCCCATTATTCAGAGATGAATTTTATAACACCTCATAATTTATATGCAGGGGAAGAAAAGAATTTCTGAGGTAAGAAAAAGAATGACATCAACTTAAAAGGAGTTTGAAGTTACTTTACATTAGAAATGAATGTGGTATATTGCAAACTAACTGCATAGCAGGGCTTGGAATCATTACGTTGCAAGAGTGGGATATAGAATCATATACAGTGGGTATAAAGGATTTATAAGGATGTGTAAAGGAGAAAGGAGCTTTGACAGCATGCAGAAAGACACTTGGGAAAGCACCTGTGCTACATGATGTGTGTAGCAGATATGCTGATGTGAAGACTATTTAGTGTCATAATGTCAGTAGGTGAATGCAGGGTTTGTGTGATTTATTATTCAAAAGAAAGAAAGAAAATACACAATACATTGTTGAACTGAGGTGATACTGCTGCATACCGAGGCACTTTGGAAAGGGCTGATAGGGGTCACTTGCCTTGAACTGCTGAAATTTGGTCATTATAATTGTATCCAGTGAATGGCATATTACACTATAAATCTCTTTGTAAAACCCAGACCGATTAAAGGCTTTGTGCTGAACTACTGAACACAAAGAGATGAATGCCAAAAAGATGTGTCCACCTCACGCAGGATATTTCAGACAAACTGACCTTCACTGCCAAGCCAAGTGGCACGCAGTACAAAAACTGCAGTAAATGTCAGTCTGCATCAGGAGTCAGTGCTGGATTCTTCTGACCTTGTGGAGTCACAGATGTGACAGATGAAGAGGAAAGGGGCCATGTTACTGCTGGCATAGTGACAGTCCAAGAAATGACTGGTGACCTACTGAGAGCAGCTTTGAGATGTCCTTGTGCACTTCTTATAGTGAATTTCAGCACCTTGTTAATCAAGGAGAGTACCCCTCCACCCTAGAGGTACCACATGAAGACACCCCAGAACAGTGGATCAATTCCAATACCATGTGTCAGTGGTTACTGCTCCTGGTTATCCCTGAACTGATTCCTGATACTGCATCAAAGCTTAAAGCAAACAGCAGAAGCTGATGCTAATCCTAGATAATAAAAGGTTCTAATAAAACTAAAAATGAAAATCTAGGTATGTGTAATCTAAGAGACAGACGGTCACTCGCGTAAAGTGAATGCAGAAGTGAAAGGAACCGAAATAAGGATGATTTGATCAAATGGCAAGGCAGTGATATAGATTAATAAAATAAATTACAAAAATATGGACTTAAAGGCTACTTCAGCTGAAGTTAGACTGAGGGACATATTGTATACTGTGCACAGAAAAAGATATTGATGTAGCTGGAATGAATATGGATCAGAATTTTTCAAGAAGTAAAATAACTACATATATTTTAAAATGTAATTTTAAAGGTACTGACTTTTTTTACATGTAATATTTCTGTAAGGCACTGTTTTCTCTTTTATCCATTCTAACATCAGTAATCTCCATGTTTATAAAATCATCATAATTCCAAAGGTAAATTCTGTATCTGTGATGTTAGCCCATGGGATTTACTCCTTTTTTTCCCCAAGAAGTGTCCAGTCTTCTGGACAGCTTTTACCCTTGACAAATTTGTGCCATTGTCTGTCCCAAATGATCACGTAGCTTTTGCAAACCTTTGTATTCCTGATGTCCCCATCATTATCTCCTTAGAGAGGCTAGAAACAATACCTTGAAATATATGGCAGATCAACTAAGTAAGGAAAAGATCTGTCTTAAAAGTTGATTTGCTCCCCATAAAAACTGCCTCTGCCCCAGTTCCTTCACTGTATATTCAAAGCTGTCACCACAATACACTCTAAACTGCCAGCTGACCTTTCTTCCTCTGCTAATGCATGGAATGCTGAAGTCTCACCTATTTACAGCAAAGATACCCCAGCAATTCTCCCAAAACTAAAGCTACCCTCGCACAAATTCCAATTTGTACAGCTGTACCCCTCTGTACAGACTCCTCTGTATCCTGTTGGGTTCAGTAATCTGTATTCTCTTCTTAAACTGTTGTATAAGTTTACTGTCGCCTAAGCAGCTGGAATAGTCCTATATTAATTTTCCTTTGCTCTATCTTTCTAGTGAGTTGTTTGAAAAATTCATCCTACATTCATAATTTAATACAGACTCACCTTACCTGCAATAAACGCCTGTGCATATGCAGATATGTTTCATACATTTCTACTCAGTGGTATCCAGTCAACTCTTTTCAAAATGCTAATCAGATTGTGAGATACCTGTCCTTCAAGAGGCATAGCACTAAAATTTCCCCCATATTTCTTTCTGTGCTAAATATTATCTTGATTTTTTTTTTCCCCAAACAATTTCTAAAATATTCAGTCCAAAAGAGCATTCACCCACAGGCTAGCCCAAAATGACAAACTTTGCAATGATAAATATCTTGCTTTTTAAGCATTTCCATTCAAATTCTAGTCGATGTTAACAACAAAGTCATCCCATTTTTTTCCACAGCAGATTTGCTTTCAGATTTAGCAGAGTTCCATTATGTTTTAACTTAAAGTCACATCTTTCTTGGACAACTTGTGAGTTGCTAACATAGCAGAAGCACGGGTATGTCTCTAACAGTACCTGCTAGTGACAGGTTGTGACAAAGCCACACAAGCTTTTCCTGACCCTGCTACTTCCTAGTGCAGAAGGCATTATTATGCAGGGTGTAGATCAGGGCTAATTTACTTTGACTCCTACTTTTGCAGCCCACGTCTCCCCATAATCAACAGTCTCTCTAAAAAAAATTGCAACAAGGCCTCATTTTGATGCCAAATGTGGTAAATTTCTCGTGGCCAACAGAGTTCAATTTTTTTTTGGAAAAAAATTTTGCATTCTTATGTACATCCTGTTGCTGGAGATTATGGAAGTGCTACACAATCATCAATTAGTTTCATTATATGAAATTTGTGTAAGTGCCGTTGCTTTAAGTGCAAATGTTTGGGTTTTTTTTGTTTTGTTTTGTTTTTTCTTTTAATTTAAGCAGGTGTTTTTCTAGTATGAAAAAGTCAGAAAAAGGCAGCAGGCTTAGTTTTTACATAACCTATCAGTTCATATCTTATGAAAATAGATCATTGTGCTGTAGTTGTTTTGCTTAAAATTAACTCACAAGTGTCTACGTAATTAAATTCTATTTTTTAATTAGGTTTCAATTTTTTATTTTTATTTTTTTAAGGTAAAACCCCATTCTTCTCCAATGAACAGTCAGCTGCAGAGAGTCATCTCCAAAGAAAGTTCAGTTTATAAAACTTTACACTATGATTCATCACACAGCTTCTTTGTTTTTTTGATATATTTTTCTTAACACATTGCTAAACTTCATTGAAAAGATCATACTATAAAAGAGTGATGAGCCCTTAGTTGGGTAATGATGCTGAGGCCTGTTTAGCCTTTCCTCCCATATTTAGAAAATTAATGAAGCTGTAGAAGAGGTGAGTCAGGTGGGTAGAGATGGAAGACTGAAGAAAAGGCTTCCCCTCTCGTAATTACCTCTCACAATCCAAGGGAAATCTATCTGAATTATTGCTAGAGGAGATCTACAGGACTCAGACTAAGGAGGTGGAGCTGCAGAAATGAGCATCCTGATGCAGGAAGAAAATGAAAGCTGCTGAAAATGTCCTACAGGTGAAGGTGGTCGGAAGGATAAAACTGAGGAGTAAAGAACAGCTGGAATATCATGCTGCAAATCATAGTTAAGAGACAAGTTCAGTACACAAGCAGTCTTACAAGACTGAGACCTGAGTGCCATAAAAGCAAAAAAGAGGAGCTGAACGCAGCACTTCTGCTAAATCACATTCATGTCATGAGCAGACAAGGATCTTGAACAGAGCTCAGCTGCAGAAGAAAAAACTCCAGGCTAGTAGTAAGAAGGGAGTAACAACTGTTGAGGGGGAAAAAACCCCAACCCAATCCATTAACAGTACCTTTTCATATTGATGGGTATCATTTGTATTCAGGGTTGTCCCTTGAAAAATATAATCTTTGAAAATTAAAGATAAAAAGAAAGATCTTAGGCAAAATATTACCAACTGTTCCTAACATGTGAACTTAATTTATCCCTTCTGGATTTTGGTAAGCTTCTCATTGAAGCATATCTAAAACTAAACAAAAAGAAGGATAATTAAAAAAAAAAATAAAGGAAAAGATACATTCTTTTTCAACTTGTCTACATTTTCAACTGTAGTAGCTTCTGCATTTAAAACTAACCTAAGGTCAGATTTCAAACAGATAAGTAGTGTTTTGCACAGTCTAAGACTCTCGGAAGTGTAGGAAGTCACCCTGTTTCTGGTTGTTTTGAAAATTCCATTATTTTGATTATGAAAGCACAATGAACTATCATCTTTTCCCTCTGGCTTATTATGAAATGTGAACCTGGAATGTTAAGGCTATGCCAATATTCCAACCTGAGTATGCAGCTTACTTTTCAACAGGAAAAATCTGTTCAAGCTAACAAGGACATTTGCGTCTGTGGAAAGTAACACTTTGGTAAACTGCGATCTCATTTTAGGTTCAACTTCTGTTTCCAAATAAAAAACAAAGCCAGCATCACATCCTTAGATTATCCATCCTGGTTGCACAGTAACTCCATCACCACCTCCCAAGCATTGAAGAATATCAACAGTTCATTAAATCCCATCACTGCCTTCAAGGATGTTCTCTCAGAATATATGGGGGGCATGAGCTGAGCAGAACTATCGATCTAGTTACAATGCTATCTTCCCCTCTTTAAACGTAGTGGTATAACCAGAGAACTACCTTCCTTTTCCAGTGCTTACTTTTGCTTTATAGCATCAGAAGCAATGTTTAAACTCAAGGAGAAATTTTTAAATTTAATTAAAGATGACAAATGATTCCTCTTAAAACACAGCCACTGGCCCGAGCATAGGTTCTTATGTCCAAAATAGTTCTTTAATTCAGACCTTGTACTCCCAAGAAAGATTCCTCCATAAATAATGATAACCAGCTATCAGTCACCTATTAAAAGTTACAGGAGATTCCAATTAAGTTATGTGGATTACTATAACTCTATGACTCTGGTTTCCATAATGCTAAAACATAATGTACTTGGTCCAGATTAAAGCAAATTTAAAGGCACAACAGCCCAGAAAAAGAGCTTTGTACATAAAGTGCAAAAGTCACCTCACGACTGGGAATTACAAACTGTTTCAGGAACAGCCTTTTTTGCACTGCTCACACCTTCCAGCACAACATCACAAGTGGACCAAAGCAGTGTCGGAGTGCTCCAGCCGTGCTGCTCACCGCAGCATCTGCTCTGCAGGCAGGACCAGCAGCACAATGTCCATCGGGCTTGCCTTGTCTCCCTGCCAAATGCACTCCACGGGGGCTGGGAAAAGAGCTGCTTGGGTCTTTTTATGGATGCCAGGTTAGGAAAAGAAGTCATTTTGATAACTATAGGACATGATACTGTATAGCATCATATGCATATTTGCAACAGGTGGGAAAGTTTGGAGAAAGACAAAAAAGGCAGTGGAATTCCAATCACCACCATAAACTGCACACATACACACAAAATCCAGAAAATGATTTTTTTCCTCCTGCATCATTTCAGGCTGAAGCTTTATTTGTGCACCACTGAATGACTGAGGTGGGAAAATGTGAAGGGTTACTACTGAAGCACTGCAAGGAGCTTCAGTGGATTTTCTTTTTTGTTCACCCCACTGTTCACCCACCAGATCAGACTGAATAGTTTGTGAAGGCCAGTTCCAGAACATTTCTGAGTTGCAAAAATCTGAAGTGGATATGTAGTTACAATAACCCACTACTGTTTTTATTTTTTTTTAGAAAAATCTTTTAAAACACTGCTGCTTAGCACACTGATGGAGTCAGCTTTTCTCAGGGTCCCACAAACTACCCCCAGGGACTCTGATTCAAGCAGACAGAGCTCTCCCACTAAACTAAGTGTAAGAGACATACAGTTAATGGTCTGGTCTGTGATCTGCTATGGAGCTGAGAATGTGGATGAATATCATTCCTTTGATCAGTTCTTCAGCAGTACTGTCAGCAGCTGTACCCACGTACACGTGCCGCTTCAAACTCATGCAGGAAATAGGGACAAAAGGTAATTTTAATATTTCAGTTAGGTCTGTCTTTAGGAGTTAGTGCAGAAGCCTGAAATGGTTATATACTGACAGGGAGGAGGACTGGAGCCTGTGCATCCATGAAAGAAGACACCTGAAAAGGCAAATAGGAAGCCAAAGTTATCCCGGAAATGTATTTTGTCCTGGGTTTCACTACAGTAATGTTAATTTTCATCCTAGAAGCTGGTATAGCGCTGTCTTTTGGACTTGGAATGATATTGATAACACAGGGATGGTTTAGTTGTTGCTAAGCAGTGTTTTTACTAAGTTAAGGACTTTTCAGCTTCCCATACCACTCTGCCAGCAGAGGCTGGGAGCACACAAGAAGCTGGGAGGGGATGCAGCAAGAACTGCTGAAGACAGGGATGTCATACCTTATGACATCACTCCCAGTATATAAACTGGGGGGAGTTGGCTGGGGAACACTATGTCTGGGGGATCAGCTGGGTCAGAGTGGTGAGAAATTGTATCATACATCGCTTGTATATACTATTATCAATTATTATTATTATTTTCACTTTTTTTTCCCCATTAAACTTTCTCTATCTTGAATCACAAGTTTTACCCCCCGCAATTCTCTGCCCCATCCCACCATTGTGTGGGTGAGGATTAAGTGAGCAGCTCAGTTGTGCTGAACTGCCAGCTGGGGTTAAACCATGACATGCTCCTAGATGCCTCAGTGCTAATTGTTAAAGCTCTATAATTTGTTATGTTGCCCTATTATGGAGGGTAATGGGGAGGCAGCCACTTAACTAAAACAGAATTAGATTTCTCCTTGTCCACATCAGAGGCACGGTAATATTTTCTTGTAAATACTGTGAAACAGAGAAAGTAGTTTTTCAAAAACTGAACTGACAGAAAAGCACTGGAAAGCACTTCACAATGAAGGATGAAGGAGCTGAAAACTGATGAGGCTGAGCACTTAATTGTCCCATGACAGCATCTGCTTCTAATTTGACATTGTTTTAAAGGTGGGCAGGCAGGGCTGTGGAAACCCAGGGAAATGAACCTTCCTGTTTTATCATCATAGTAAAGCACATTAAAAAAACAAAGCAAAACCAAACCAAACCCCTCCATTACATAATAAAAATAAAGTGAAAGTCTGGTCCAGGGATAGTTCTCCACAATTACATAAACTCATTCAGTCTCTACTAAAAATACATGGAACTGCACCATGGTAAGAATGAGCTAGAAAGAATATTTACAGTGTGATCTATGGGAGATTAATATTTCTGATGTTTTCAACAATAAGGCTGTCAGAAATTGCAGAAGATACCCAAGAGCTTATTTTATTTCCTCAAAAAAAAAAAAAAAGTTCTATCTAGTGTTTTGCTTGCAGCATTTGGATGTGAACTGGTTGCTTTCAAAAAAAGTACAGACAGTTTTCATTAACTGTTAGCTAAATGTTCTGATAGCAAGAGCTGCTGATTGCTGTTATAAATGCTCACTTCTGCTAGAAACTCTTTCAGCTATGTGAATATTTTGATAGGCAGCTGAGATGAAAATTGACTATCCCAGTTGAAATACCACATTTTGCTTTTCTTTTAAATGTAACTGCACATTTACATAAGTGTCACACGTACACTTATTACACCAACTACTGATAAATGGCCATACCTAGAGGTGAAGCACTAGAAAGCTGCACAGCTGAATACATGATTTTACTTCATGTCTTGCAAACCTGCAGGGGGGTCTGTACATGGTTGAAGTGTATGAGGAATGTATCGCCAGTGGAATTAAGCTGTTGTACCTGAACTCTGGACCTGATCTCGAAGGCAAATAAGGATAATGAATTTGCCATAGAATTCTGCTAATTTGTACAGGCTGTAGTGCAAACTATTCTGAGCAAACCGCGTTGATCTCGGGGCTGGAAACAAGAATCCCTGTGCAGAATAACTGCCAACACACAGAAGAGTACCTCCATCCAGTGAGACAGCCAACCACCCTGACCCTAGGAGTTATCGGCATATAGCCAGAAGGTAAAACATATATTTCTGACACCAGCAAGCCAAAAGAGACCTTTGGGAGTAATTCAAAGGCAGCGCAATAGCAGTTCCCCAGAAGTAAAGCTGCCTCATGTGGGATGGGGCAGGACAAGGGACACGGCTTCTGGATAACTCCCTGGTAGTGATTGCAGCTGGCAGTCAAGTGACCTTGCAGGCTTTCTCTCTCCCTCACAGAGCCAGAGACTCACACTGCCCAGCTACCCTTGTGCGAGCATTGTCCCACTGCCTGACGTGTAACAGCACAAGGATCAGGAGGGGTCACCCTAACCTATACACATCTGCAATGAAAATACTGCAAGAAACAACTGAGAACTGAAAACAGTAACTCAGAAGCACTGCAATGGCATCGGCTCGAATCCCAAGCTGACTATCTATACTCACTTCCAGGAAATACTATTCATTTGCATTTATCTAAACTAATAGTATACAGATAAAATAAACAACACAGTTATTTTAAGAAACATCTGAAGAGTTGGAAAAATGTTAGTGAGTCAGTCATCCCTGAATCATTTCCAAAAAACCTTCTAGTGAAAGCCCTGTCACTTCAGAATTAAATTAGAAGGCACGCAAAAGGCACATCAAATCCTGAAGAGGCAGCAAGGTAAACTGGGCAGTAATAAGGCTCTTGCAACTGACACATAAAGGCTTTATTATTAAAAACTTACACAAACCCCACCCTAACCCACCAAAACCAACACAAAAAAAACACATCAGAAAAAGAAAATCCTTAATAACAAATAATCAGAACAATCTTTGTTAGAAATGGCAGCTACCAGCCCCAATGAAACTGTCCGTTCATCTGATCTCCTCCATCACAGTTCCATTCACCACTGTGAACAAATGGGCTTTATACTGTCTAGATGGTTGCTGACAGATAGTCTTATTAAGTAGATGATAGTCATAGGATGGGATTGGTAATACTGTTATCATTTTACAGACTACACAAGGAGTGCTCAGTGCTTCTGCTCCAACAGGTTTCTTAGCTTCTTATGGAAATACTTCAAATGCAGATTCAAAGAGGATTGTCAGAGGCTGCTTTAAGATCCTGAGTCTATGCTTTGAGTTGTTTCCACTTTTCCCAGTTTCCCAGCCTTGAATGCTGTGCCTGTTCTTGCAAGCGTGCACTAGGTCTGGGTGAATGAAAGATGAAGGTGCTGCTGTAACCCATGCGCAGCATACAGAGAGGCCTCACACCTCTGATCATCCGTTCTCCCTACAGTCAAACTGCTCCAGCTGTCCAGAACCTTCTCACCATGGGACACCACTGTAGCCCTGTAGGCATTTACATCACCTCTGTTTGTACCACTCAGTAACCTACCCTTAATCTTTCTTTCTTTAGTGACAATGGCCAGGGTCAGCACAGATTATGCTAACTGAATAAAGCTGTATGCTGCTGAAGGATGAGAGGACAGCTTGTGACTACACTGTCACTGTAATCACCTTTCTCTTTGATCTTTCAACCCAAGTTGCCCAACGACCTGCTCTGAACCTATCCTAGCTCATTCCCCAGCTCCCTGTGGCAAACTGAAAAGGGGCAGCTCTCAAGGGATGTTTCTCTCTGCAGCCAGTGCAAGCCCAACAGCACAGGTCTTAATATCAGGCTTCGCTCCTTCCACACAGGGCAGTCCTTCCTTTACTTTCCTAAGTAGAAATATTCCCTCACTAGCAGCTAAACAGAAATGGGAATGATGATGTCACAAACAGCAGGATAATAAATCTGAAAACTTTGCTAATGAATACATTTTCAAACAACTAATCTCCAGCTAGCAGAAGAGGGCCCATAGAAACTGTAGGGAAGAACAGTAATTAGGTCAGTCTGACATTTGTTGTCTTAAGTCCGTGAAAATATTTTCCTGAAAACTTCAGTTATACAACACCACGTAACCAAACTTAATATACACAGTAAATTGTTGGCTGTCATTACCAGTAATAAGAAATAAGAGTTATAGTTGCAAAGCAGCTGCTGTAGCATTCAGCCTTATTCTGCTGGCAAGAAAATAAAACTAATGAAAGATTTAAAGGAAGAATATTATGCATGAGCCCTCTTACACACACAATTAAAGACAAATTGCAAAACACAAATAAGTACATTATAAAACATGGAACTGCAGGTAAAAGATGAAAATTATTAGCATTGACAGAATCAGTTTTATAGCTTGCCTTCTGAAGCTATACACTAGATGCTATGTTTCTAAATGCTATGTTTATGAATAAAGATAAAATGAAACAGAACACTGCAAATATTTTCCCCTCATAACTATCCTTTAAAATCAGAACCATGCCTCCACTGTAATTACAGATGATGCTATTCCATTAACAACTAACGTTAGGAGTGAGTGGGAAAGCAAAAAGCCAAATGGAAAAAATCTTCTTCCAAGTACTGCTAAAAGAACCCCATTCATAACTGAGTTTGCTCTGTAGTGATGAGGCTTAATCTCTCAATGGAGGCAGGAAAGCAATACAGTCACAGCTAAACTGTGTTTTGGGGTCAGGTGAAGTGGATTCCTGACAACATCTTTCAATCACTTGCAGATGCAACTATTCCTGGAGGCTAAAACCTGCTCTAGCTGGAAGATACAATTTCTTGACAAAGAGTAATAGCAAGGAAGACTGAGTACATTTTCTTAGAAAAAGAATGAGCTTCACAGAGGTCAGCATTTTGTCTTTGTTGCCTCTCTTTCCAGAGCAGGGACAGCAGCTTCAAACAAACCTGACACAGCATGCTCTGCATTAGCAGTGTTCCTCCTCCATACATCACCCTGTCTGTACCAATACCCTTTAGATACCTTCCCATTAATCTGGGAGTGGTTCATACATCTGCATCTCCCAAGGAGAATACCCATCGTACTCCAACTCCCCATGCAGAAGCAACACACAAAACAACCTTCCTCTGCCTCTGTCACAGGGGAGGGATTCACCTTGAGACCTGATTTAGCTTCTTGTGGGATTTATTATATCAGAGAGCAGTGAAGCAAGAGATGCACTGTCTGTTTGGGGTTGGGTTTTTAAAGATGACTGACGTAGGACAGACTCATTACTGACTGTAGAGGTGCTATCGGAAGTAATTAGTAAGAAGAAAATTGAGTAGAAAAACGTTTCCTATTTTTGCTTCGGTAACTTGAGGAACTTTGGAAGTACACAGTAGGTGCTGGCAAAAGATCCACGTATGTATTCCTAGTAGCTCTTCAAGATCAACACATTATTGCTGTGCGCCAAGAATAAAGATGGGTGCCAGGCAAAACTCCAAATGAATAATATCAGTCTCCACAAACTCCTATTGCCATGAGCAACGATGCCCATGTGATGAACACTATGCATCTGAGCCAATAATCCTACGATAGATCTTCACATCTCTGTGCAATAATGAAGTCACTCTGCTGTCAAGATACTTTCAGAGCATGTGTGCATGTATTTCATTATTAAGACAAAAGCCAACAGCCAAGTATTCAGCAAGAAATATGTATCATATTCTTGACAAATAGTGTAAGTAATAAAAAGCTCCTGTTTCAGAGAAAGGAATATAGTCAAGAACATTTTTCTTCTTGAATGAAAGATTTTGAGTTTAGTTTTCCAGCTGCAGAGTTTTATTGATGAAGCACGGCTAATTTGTACTCTAGGTGGAGATTAATGTAAGATCTTTTAAACAAGAAGCCAGCATGCAATCTATTGCAGTAAGTAGCAAAACATAAAAATAATCCGTTTTCAGGAAGTGCGTGGCTTGCCTGCCAACGTAAATAATCCTTTGAAATACGAATTTCTGCAAAAAGGTGTTTGCTTAGAAATTGATACAGAAGGAGGGCTTTCCTCAGTCACTAAACTGCTCTGGCTGGGCCTGACTCCTACAGCCTTGGTGCAATCGCCCATCCTGCGTTCATGCCAGCCTAGTTAGCTGCTGAAAACACCTTACCTTAAGAAGCATTATTTTTAATGTTAAGAAATAAAGTACTGACCTATAATATCAAACAACATGTTTTCAGGGCTGCCATGCAGGAAGCTCAATTTCAAACAATCCTTTGAAATGTGATTTCACACATGCCCCTGCTGTTAGCTTTGAATATATTTGAAATTTTGCTTGAATTACTTTTCAGTATGACAAATCTTAATCTTTCAAATAAAACTTTTAAAAGTTAAACATTTCTGTTATTACTAAAGGTTTAAATACATGAAGTACTGAAGTGAATTAAGAACGTTCCTCCCTATGTCTCAGTTAAGAATTAAGTCCCTTGATTGAGATGAAGAGCTCAGCAAATAACTAGACACCAATCTTTGGCCATGGAAATGAAGTTTTCATAGCAAAACAAACAGCTGTGCAAAAGTGAACCACCACCTCTGAAGTTTTGTATCGCACTCCTTAAACACTCAGGGCTAATGAACCAGCTTGTCTTCTTGACCAATTCACACACTGCCTTTGCCTGATGCAAACTTCAGTAAATAAAGTGGGGACAATGCTGCAACTATTTGAAAACCTGCCCTCGTCTTCATGGGAACAACTATTCACTATCTCCTTTTTAATGACATGTTTCATATCAGAAAACAGATATAATGCCCTCCCCTCTCAGTCCTCGCTGTTCTAGATTCATGACTGAAGGTAACAGGAGTCTCCAAACGACTACTGCAAAATTCCCTGGCATGGTGATCACACACAATGCACTCAAGACTTCACAAGCATGCAGACTGGAATAGTTACCTGCAATTTCTTACCAATGTTAATACAATGCATAATGAAAATTGACTTTTTCTGTGTTTTTGACAATATAACACTCTTAACCTTTCCTTGCTGCAGTGCTACTAGCTAGCTCTTTGCATTTATGTTTTATATTTCTCCTCAGCTCTAGCACTCGATGCTTTCCAGGGCTGAATTTCACATTATTTTCTTCTAATTATTTCTTCAATTTGCCAGGAGCAACTTACATTTTGACCCTGTCTTCCCAATGACTTGTAAGCCCCTGCCAAAGCCAGCTTACTTGGGTTTAAAAAAAATTACTACCTATTTATTGTTCAGATAATTAATGAAGACACTGAACAGAACTAGGATGTGGTGTTCTGCAGAGACATTTGCCTCAGGGACCTGCACCAGTGTTTGAGACTAATCTCATAGTTTAACATCAAACCATTCACAGCTACTCTTTGACAACAATTTCTTCTCAACCTGTCTGCAGTCATCTGATGAAAATCAAAGATGTATCCACACTTTACCAGCGTTATGAGAAAGCAATGCTGGCAAGAGCAAAAGCCTTGGAAGATTGCTTTGTTTTTTTACTGCCTCCCTGTTCTTCTAAGTACCTGAGTTCCTAATTTACATGGCTCCTGGAGGCAAGTGCTGTAAACCACAGGAGGCAACACTAAGTCAGCAGTGTGACAGACTGCCCCACAGCAGGAGCATCCTAGTGGCAGGGAGCTGGTCGCATTCTCCCCGTGTCTCCTGGCACCACATCCTCTGTCAAAGAAGGAAATGAAGGTTCTGTGACAGCGTCAGTTCCTGACAAGCCCATATTAATAATTTATTATCTTTTAGACAACTGTGACTGGATTATTTAGTATTTTTCTAATTTTTGATCCATGCTCGAAGAGAGATGTATTCACTTCTTTCTGATTAGGTGGTATATAATAGCCTCCAAAGACAGACTAAATATTCTATAATACCTACCATAAACCAATTCCTTTTTCTTTCTTCCCTCATCCAGAGTTATTCAACCGACCTGTCTCTTGCCTGTCCCAGAATTTCACAGTAAGTATACATATACTTGTATACCACACACATCCTCCTTTTTCTCACTCTCTAGATCAGATTTTCAAGTCACTGGGGAAAACCCGCATCTGCCATACCTGACAGAGCACTCCTGGGCACATTCTGAGTTTTAGGCTGCTTCTGAGACCCAGAACAGTAAGCCCACCCTTTCCAGTTATGCTGCACCCAGGAGTATCACGTGCACCTACAATCACGTCCCAGATCTGCAGGATTCTAGGTGCTTGAAATCAGAATTACAGAATCACTCCCGTTTTGGAAGAACCTGGGGAAGCCACAGCCAGCACAACCTCTGTTTCAAACAACTTTTCCCTGGCTCACCTGTTCTGTTTGCTGTTGTTATTATCAGAGTGTGTTGACCCTGCCTTCACAGTAGGAAAGCGCGTCTGCAAGGTGCACTCAGAATGAGGACATCCAGTATTTCCCTTGGAGAACACCAGCTGGAGGGTTCCTGAAGCCAACTCTGACATTACTCCTGCAGGTAACTAATATGGACAGATGGCTAATTTGGCTTTAAGCCCATCCTCTAGGTTGTTCTACTCATTAATCAAATGTCTGATCATGATAATACGTAACAATTCTAACAAAACTTTTTATTTTATACCAGCATTTCCGATTCATCTCATTTATTTTCTGTAACAGTGACATTTGCATTTAAGAAATCTCAAATTAAAAAACATTTTACTTGTTGAAGCCAGCTTTTTAGGTTTATAAAATACCTGCCCACACTTTTCTCCAAGTATCACTCAGAATTATTCCATTAATAATATTTTGAACTTTATCTTCATGGATCATAAGTTGCATATTCTGAGCTGTATTTGATGTGACCAGTCAACCAAGTGAGCTGGTACAATACCGTTGTATCTCCTTGCCTCAGTGTAAATACACAGATGCCCATTTGCTTTCCCCTAAGATCTGTACACAGAAAGCTGAAATAGAATTTCTGTGCATTTTGAAGAAAATAAAGCTATGTATGCGTCAACTGAAGACAAACTGAAAGGAGGTGTAGCTGTTATTAAATAATGTTAAAATTTATTCATGTGTTATTTACTTAAATTTACAAACATGGCTGCTAAATGTCCAAAAATATTTTAGGAAATGCTTGAGTTTTTTTTTCTTCTGTCAAAGAGCTAATTAACTAGTTATTTTAAATTAGTTAAATTATAAAGAAAGTCAACAGCTGGAGAAAATGGGGAAAGAAGGCTTAAGATTCAGAAGCAAAATTTCTCCTCAGCAGACCTCTGGGGACATTTCCATTGGACTTTGACTCTTCAGCACTGTAGTATATGCAGTTTAGTGTGAAACAGTTTACAGACAATTGGATAGTTGACAAATTCTTGACAAATTCAAATGCAGAGAGCTGCAAAAAGTGTGTGCGCTGCCAGTGACATAAGAAGGAGCACAGGCCTTTAAGGCCTGTATTCCAGTGGGAAAGCACTACTTCTTTCCTCAAGACCCTAATAATGGCACAAAATATCAAAATAACTTAAACCCAGAATGTCTAATCCTTTTATTAAGATAGGGAGAAGGTATTTGAAATAATTACACTGAATTTTGCTCTGTTCCGAGCATTGTCACATGTCTCTCTGCTAAGTCACTTCTGTTCTTTATCTATTAAATGCAGTATTGATATCCTCCTATTTCAGTGGGAAGCTTTGATAACTCATTCCCTAAAGCTTGTGATGCAAACAAAAGTTTTAAGAGCGAGCTTTAAAACTCCTAGTGAAAGGTCAAAGAAACAAAAAGTAATTTCATTTCTCTAAGTGCTCCTGGAATTGTCAAAGTAATTTTCTCATTTAATTTCTTAAACCTTCATTTCACTCCCAAGAAGAGTGTCCATTGTCTTTGACAGGCTTCAAAGGGTTCCTTTTAGCCAGCTGCCATCTGACACAAATATCTGTCTTCCAAAGGAAAAAACAAAGTGTATTCACTTGGAACTGACCAAGGGACCAGCAGCAAAGTCTTTTCTCTCGTATTCATCGGTCACGGCAGAGACAGAGGTTATGTATGCTGCATACCTGATAGTACATTTTGCCATAGATTAGAGATGCCTGATGATTGTCAGTCGAGAAGAACAATGCTTTTAAAGCTAAACCAGCCTATTCATATTGAAAGGAAAACAGCTGAAAATACTCTGGCTTACCATGGGACAAATATTAAAGCAGCTAGATACCTAATCAAAAGCTTATCAAGCTCCCAATCTTTAAACGTCGTTCCTTATTATAGCAAAACATTGCTCTGGCAATAAAAGCAGTAGGTCAAACACTTGTTAAATATTCTCATTTTGGTGAGAACTAAATTAATTTCACTTTCCAAACAAAGGTGAGGCATGGAAAAAGAAAACCCAAGGCATTTAACATATGGAGAAAGGGACTGTCCTTCCGTTTCTCTTAACAGTGAGATAGATGTAGGATATATCACATTTCAGCATTAGTCTACCTGCTTCTACATATCTTGAGAAGTTCAGATTTTGCCCTCTTTTATACAGTAGTTTTGCTGTTAACTAGACTGAGATTGGGATATCTTTTCCCAATTTTCCCAGCCCTGCCTTGCAGATTGCTGTGAACTACAGATAGTATTTTCAACTGCTAATCAAGTATTCACAAAACAACAAATATGTAACTGTGGTTTGTTGTTGGTTGGTTGGGTATTTTTTCTTTATTCCCCGTTTTTTTAACCATTGCTTAGCTAATTATGCTCCAGAGACGCTATCTGACTTAGCAGCAGTAATGCTGAATAATTCAGAAATAAGAACTATCAAATGTGCAGAAAAGAAAGCTGTCAGGAAAATCCCCAGGGATCTGTTTTAGCTAACAAATCTGACAACACATCAGTTACCAGCCCTGCCCCTGGCACTGTGATGAGCTACTGCTGCTATAGCTACTTTTATCATCTACATATTTAAGTCACAACAAGAGACTCTCCAAAACAGTGCATTCTTCAGACTGAAGTAGTTAACTTTGAAAAATGGGTTAAGGACACCAAAGTTTACTTTCTCCCTTACTATCATATCTCTGGAAGGATGTGTATACTGTTAATGTTACTCTTACAGGGACAGAAACCAATGAGAGATGAAAAAAAAAAGGCTCAGAAAGGCAGAATTCTCCAAAGTAAATATTAACAGACTCTGACCTCATGGCTAACACCAAGTTTATTTAAACAGCAAATACACAAGACACCAGAAGTCTCAAGGTGTATTTGAATATCAAAATGCTAGCCATCCTTGTCACACCTCCAGCTGGCAAAATTTACTTAATAAGATCTTGCTCACTGGTAACACATGCTCATCTATGGTTTTTCAGAAATTTCAGAATAATTAACTGCTATAATTCATTCCTTAAAAATCTATTGGCTTTCCATGCTATTACACATGCAAATCCCAACAAGAAAATTAAGTTGCAAAAAGAAAAAGACTCTGTTTACTCGAGCTTTTTGGGAAAACATCATCTGTGTTATGGTAAAGTGATGCTACCAAAGTGTTGAGAGTCAAAATAGCTTTTCAGTTAGAGTTACATGGATTATTTCCTCCTTGAACAAATAGTAGTTTCAATGTAGAAATATTAAATATTAGTTATATCTGTAAGGATCAAATAACTCAGAACACTTCTCCCAAGATAAAGGACCCAGACAAAATACTTTTCACTTCTGCCTCCAGCTTTACAAGAACTATTCCCAGTGCCATGCTGTTACTATCGGTGATGTTGTTGCAAGTAAGAAAATATGTTAATTTCAGGCTTCATTAGAAATGGAAGTGAAAAACATCAACATTTATTGAATGAAAATGGACTCAAGCACTGGAAAAGCAACATCAAGGTTCTCAGGGAATCTTTCAAATACATCCCATCTTGCTGCACTGCACTCCTGTACATCTTTTCCCCTTTACCTCGTCAGGACCAAGACTGGATCAGTGGAACTTCTGCAAAAATAGCTGTTCCAAGTATCTGAGATATGCAAGGTCAGACAGTTCAGGAATGGATGAAACAAGTATCAGATAAGCTTTGGAAAGGGCAAATGCAACTTTAAGGTCTATTAGTAGAGATCTTTCCAGCAGATATAGATCAACAGCCCTGCTGAGGATTGCCTGCAGTACGATGCTGCATACAAATCTGGCCTGAAATGAAACTGAACGTAGAGCTGTGGCAGAACATGCAGAGGAATTACAGACCTGGCATTTTATGAGAAGAGGATGAAGAAAGCCATTGAAGACTGAAACAGAATTTGACTCCTCTTTAGCAACAAGGCTGACTGTTACCTGCTAGATCAAATATTTCTAAACAGCCTGGCAGCTTAGGTGTGTTCATTTCCAGAAAGACGAATGTTTTCAGAGACCCGAGACATCAGCTCTGCTGCTGTCAAGTTACAGGGAGCCCTCTAGTTCTGCTGGTGTCACAGCCCTTTGGGTTGAACTCCACTTCTGCTTCAGTTCTGCCCTTGGGGTATTTTGGTTTCTCTTTTATGTCTAGAATGTCACAATATGCAGACATTTAGAAATTCATTTAATCAAGTTTCATAACTAACTTTCTCTACCTGAATGTCCTGGTTTCAGCTACAAAACCATTCAAAAATCAGCTATCTTGAGACCTACAGCTGCACTAGGAAATGAATATTTCTGCTGGTGTCTATTGTTTACAGACACAGAAGAAAATGTCTTTCAAGCTTCTTTTGGTTATCTTCCACATTTGTAAAGAATTTAATTTCTGACGTGGTAAGAGCTGTTTTTCCATTCAGGGCACTCTCCCCTTTTTTTTTGTGCTATTTCTGTAGCTATTTGAAGAAATTGCTCAGAGGAAAAAAAAAATTTAGAAGCAGCCTACTTCATTTAGCATCTGAATTCTATCACCATTTAACATGAACTTCCGTAAAAAAAGATACTTAATTCTAAGTGACTCACATGACTTCTTGGTAGAGGCACCTGGTACTAAACCGAGTCTCTGTGAAACTAGCTGTGCATGTGTGGCAGAGTTACTATTACTCAGTCCAAGCATCAGATTTCTAGTTTCACCATGTGCTGTATGAAATTTATTCTTTATATGGTTTGTAGTGTCTAAAAGACAACAGAAGCATGACTGATTCCATCTGTGGCTGAGAGGAGATGATATCCTGACTGGTGAGGAAAAGGAGTAGGGGGCATTCTGAAATATTCTGTAACCACGAAGGGCCAAGGGCTACAGCAAAATAAATTCCAGGATTACATTTGCCCTTTTCGCAGCTGTTATCACACTGGAAAATCTTCCTCATCTATGATTATCAGCTGTTGCAAACAGCATTTCTTCTCCTTCACTGTTACCAGTGGATGAAATATATCCTGGAAGAAATTCTCATTGTCATTCTTCTTGAATTTCCTGTTACTAAATTGCAGTCTCTTCTCTTTGCTAAGATATTTTTGAATTTTATTTTCTTTTGTTTGCTTGTGGTTTTTTGCTTATTGTTTTTTTAGTTCAGTTGTTTTTCTTTTTTAATTTCTTTTTTTTTTTCCTGCTGGATGCCAACACTGATAATCACCCTACGGGTCAGCTGTAGGAGTTCTTTGCTCCAACAGATTTTTCTGTGTCTTTGTTTGAATAATTTTTTTTTTTAAATAACTTTCCTAGTGACTTCATTCTTGTTATACTATTAAACTTTATTGAGTTACACGGGAATAACTTTTTACAGGTCCCCTGTGTACTTGACTCTTGGATGTGCTCATGAATCCCAATGAAAGTATCTGTAGGTGGGTTTAAAGAGTTTTTTTTTCTCATTTAAAAATCTTACCATATTTTATTTATTAAGACCTAGGCTAATATGCAAGGATCAACTAGTCTGAAGTCAGTGCCTTTGTTATACATATGGCCAAACAACTTGGAACAAAAGTCCCTTGAAAATCATAGCTTTAAATTATTTTTCTATCACAAGAAAAACTTTTACAGGCAAAACACTGCTTGGATTTCATTTAAACATTTGAATGGGACTTTGCCCCATCAGCCAGTAGGTGGAGATGTAAGTCCAGTAATTACTGGAGAGAAATAGCTATTTGGCAGTCCTTGATACAGTTGAAGGTTTGTATAATACAATTTAACCGAGGTTAGATTTCTTAATAAGCATTAGATAAGACAGATGAAATCTGTCTGCAGTTAAGGCCCATCTATCAGCCTTCCTTGCCACAGACATCCTTACAGCCTGTGGTCAGCTCTGGCTGCGGAGCTTAGGAGCTTTCATATAGAACACACTACTAATGAAAAATAAAAAGGTAAGTTAAATATGGGATCAAAAGACATTTTCCAATACCTAACCACGTGTTGTCAAGCATATTTAAAAAACAGTGTATTCTGTTATAACACATTAAAAAAACCAAAACCTGTGTAAAAAGATATAATTTCAGTCATCCCAATACCCACACCTTGTCAAGTTTCAAGCCCTTTCATGCCTACAGAAATGATGAGTGTTATTACTTTCCAGTACGTACATGAATGCTTAAAGCGTTATCACTTCCACTGAGACAGTCACAATATTGTTTTGGTATTAAAAAATTATAAATAATCTATTAAATTATCATTATAGGACCCCATACTGGAAACTGGTTGTAGTAGCAGTATCTTGTCATTTACAAAACCCACAAACATGTCTCCCCATCACTCTGCTCTAGGATAGTAATATCCCTATTTAGCAGAAATGGACATGTAAACAATCACAGTCATACAGAGCGTAAAAATTAGGGCAATATAGTCGGACATTTGTAACAATATCTTTGTTTTGGTTATGCCACTTGATTTAAGGTCAGATGAGAACAGCCCTGAAATAAGAGGGCCCATAGAATTTAGCTCTACCAACTAATGATATATTATATATTGTAATTAAAAAAGGACTATTCTTCCCTGAGTAACCTTTGAGCAAGTCGGGAACAAAGATTACATTTTGAACAGTTTTGCTGTTTAAACTGTCATTCTGTTAAAAGAATCACTACAAAATGGGCTAGGCATTAAAACTCACCCCAAAGCAGTGAGCTGGAGACTTGAAACATTTCCTGTGGGCTGAGAGCTTAGGAAGTTTGCTCTCCTTCAGTGACTTGGGGGAGTCTCTTTGAAACCACTACCCTGAGATCCTCTGAAAGTGATCTGAACACACTGCTCCAAACTACTTTCCTCCCTGCTGTTTACCTTTTGCTCCAGTACTCTGAGAGGTCCTTGGTGTGTTTGCAATGGAAAAATCTTGTTACTCGTCTCCCAGTGTGCTCCTGGTTTATCATCATCTTTTCCTCTCCTAATTCACTGCATGCCCACAGGCCATTTGCAGTCATGGTAAAACAGAGTGGTTATTTGCCCTAGTGCAAAAAGCTGGGGAAGTTCTGCAGAATCAGCTAAACTTTCTGCTGGAGAACCAGGAGAGCAGAGGGAGCAGGGTCTCCCCTCTCCTTGCAGGCACCTCATTCTCAGCAGGGGGCAAACTGACTTGCGGAATTTAATGGCTCCAGTGCATCTCCAGCATTGAAAATAACATTGACACACAAACTGTGCAACGGACAGCATCAGAGGAGTTGATTTTTCAAATAATTCAGCTGAACAGATAGCTATGTGCTGTTTTCTCACAAAGGAAATAGGTATTTTTAGAAATAAGCAAAGACGATACATGAACCTTGCTCCTTACTAAAGGACAAAGTCTTGCCAGTTTGTGGAACAACAAATATCAACTGTTTTGAGCCTCATTTGTTCCTGGTCTTTCAAGAGATAAGCACAGCATTTTATAAGTAAACTAACACAGCAAAAGCTGGAGTTTTTAGCATAATTTTCACCTTATGGACTGCTGGAGGCTTTTGCCTTTGCCTCTCGACAAAACTTGTCTTCCAGCTAGAATGATGGTATTTTGGTTACTTAGAAGGAAAGAAAACAGATGCTAGTCTGTCTGGGAATAATTCAGAATGTGATCTTGCATGTCTCAGTTCTAAGGTCCTCATCACCTATACTGAACTCTCCTAATATCTTAAACAAAATTAGTATTAGCTCTCTTTTTCTCACTCAAGTCTCAGAAAAAAAGATTTGATTTGCAGATGAGTGGCATGGTTAATGACTACAGAAACAGGGAAGAGACATAATGACTGTCAGAGATGCAAAACCTGCCGATAGCCATTACCAAAAAGCAAACACCTATAACCCAACATCAAAATGGAAACTGTCTTGAGACAGAATCTGTACACGTTTTCCCACATCTGCTTCCGTTCAGTGTTGCATTAAAAACCTGCGTGGTGCAATTTTCAGAACCCCTACTCCATGGAGCTTTAAGCAGGGCTTTGTGACTAAGCGTATCCCTTTGGAACATGTGCCCATGAAGTCCTAGATCTTGGTCTCAGGTCTGGGAAGGGACCAAAAGAGCTAGGTGTTATTGTGCTGTAAATCTGATGCCATCTAGAGCATCTGGAGGAAGCCTTGTGTACATTTTATAAAGGTTTGCTTGGCAGAAAGCAAGGTTTCCAAGTCTGACAAATTTTGCAGGGCCTCAGATGTTGTACATGCTGTAATTTTGGCTGAGAGAATGAGGAAACCACTGGATGTATCGTGTGAAAGCCAGAGACTTCTCATCTCTTGACTTCTGGCACAGACAAAACAGACATTCTTATAATCGGGATTTAGAACAGAGTTTGCCATTTGTATGAACCTCAAATGAAGCTCAAAGAACATTGCAATAGGCTGCAAAAACTGAAGGGTTAATCAGAATGGTAAAAAATCTTATCAAATTGATGAAATAAGCAAAGGCGAAAAAAGCTAAAATTCAAAATGTTCAGCTACAGAGTATGACACTGATCCAGGGATGATGAAGACAGATCACTTTTTTGGACATGGCACTTCAAATAGATATGAAGATAAACACCTTGCCTTTGGACATGGCATCTCTGAATTACAAGATGGGGATGATGAACACTTGGCTAGATAGCAGTTCTGCAGAAAATGACGTGGAGATTACACTGCAGTACAAGTCTGGCTTGAATCAACATTGTAAAGAAAGCATTAGCAGGAACATAGCCTCTGAGATGGGCAAAGTCACCCACCTATTCTACCAGGCAATGATAAGGCTTTGGCTGGTGCAGTATCTGCTCTTGGGATGGAAGAAATCCAGAGAACAGCAAAAATAGTAATCAGAGAACTAGAAAACATGACTTACTAAGAGAGACTAAAAAAAAATAAGATCATTTACTTGAAAATGAACAATCGACTGATCTGACATCACTCCTCAAGTACTTAAAAGGTCTTCCAGCTGTGGCAAGAAAGTTTCTTATTAGATATTATAAGAATAGTACTGAAACACTGGCTATACATACATTTCTTCCCTGGCCTTTCTGGAAGTCAGAAAAACCTCTTCACCTCAGGTCTAAGGGGGTCCTATGCCAAGATAGGTGCACAGTGGGAATTATTCAATGTAGACAAAAAATCAGAAGGTATATCAAGACTTAGAGCTGGGCTGGTCAGCTGAAGAAGCTTCTATGTCATTCTTATTTGATTCACACCCATGAAAAACAGAAGAGCCACGGGCACTGGAGGGGAAAGGAGGAAAAGCACTGTGATACCGTGGAGTATCTGACAGACCCTGTAGAGTAAGGGGGAGGTGACACACAAGCACACCCCCCAAACCCAACTACTCGTACGAGACAGATGCTAAAGAGCATCAGTAAATTTCAGCCAAGAAGCATGTAGGGAACTTGCATCAGTGTGCAGATTTGGAAGCAGTTTAACAGAGGGATCTGACAAAATTAGTCATTTTAGTCTTTGTTGGAAGCAACTGTAGAACTAGACTGAAGCTTTAGATAGCAATAGGTCATTCTTGACAAAAACCACAACAACAAACAAAAGAAATGGAAGTGGATGCAGAGGTCACTCCCAACTTTATGCTGGTAAACACTAAAAAAGGTAAGAGAAAGGTGTTGGTTTTCTTAGTACCAATAGGTGTCACCAAATTCTGCATTAAAGTTATAGAAAAAAAATGACTCAAAAATTACACAATTAAAAATAGAAAGCGTGATTTTTAAATGGTAATTTCTTTTGCTTCATGAAAAATTGTTCTGACACGATTTTATAATTTTGAAAGCAAAGTCATCTGTATCAATAGCGTGTTGAGAGAGTTAAACAGGTCATGTGTATGCACTGAGGAACAGAATGCTCTCCTTCTTGGCCACCATCCCAGTCATTTTATGTAAAGCATTATTAAATTCGTGTCCAGAAACTACTCTAGTTTTCTAATTACTGCTAGTTTTGGTCACCCGCTCTATGAATCTGCCTCAGCATATGGGCATATAGACTGTTAAGCTCTAAAGTTAATATTGGTGTGAAGTAGCAGGCTAACAGCTCTAGAAACATTATATTCAAGATGTTTATATTTTTATGCTAAACATAGGCTCTAAGTGTGAAAGAAAATTAGAAATCTGAGTTTCCACAGAAGCAGAAAAACATAGCTATTTTGGCACTGCAGTATCAAGGCATTATGAACAAAATGAGTTCCCTTTTGTCTTGGGAGGCATAAGCCACTAGCAGCATTCCAGTGGAAAGTGTATCAAACCAGAATTCACCCAGGTCAACCAGTATGGAGGACTTGACTAATTCCTCGAGTGACTCTTGTGAGGTTATAAAAATTATACCAGCAGCAGTTTTTTATCCAAGGTTTTTTTTTTGTATCCTGACAATTTATACTCACTGTTAGTTACCTCTTCTGAACTGAGCTTCAGAGAAAGTGTAGTGGTTGTACAGAACCTCTACACTGAAATCCCACCAAAGGCAAGAGAAAAAAACTGAAAATGCCTAGCTTCAGTCATCAGTGGTGTATTAGGGTCAGCATTTTTCACTGAAAACAACTGTGAGATTTTCATGAGGCCATGGGTGGATGGTAGTTTGTAAAAGCTATTGTTATCTCCACTAACAGCCTTCTACAGACCACAGCTTGTCAAAACAGTAAATCAAGACATTAAATTACACAAACTCACACTGGTTGGAGACTACTTCTCTGTAGCATAACGCCTTTGCACCACACATTCCTTTAGCACAGTTGGAAACAGTAGATTATAGGCAAGCTTCAAAAAAATAGATGATTGTTTCTAGTTGTGAGAGCTTTTATGAATATGTTTATAGGCAGAAATCAGCCATAAAAGACACAGACTATAAAGCACTGGGAGCTAGAGAACAAAAATCATTGTCCAAAGCACTTTCTAAACTTCAGAAAATGATCATAAAATTGTAAAAGTACTTGTCAGATTTGAAATGCAGTCTTAGCAAAGACTTTCTTTGCACCAACATGCTATAAAAAGTACATATAAATACTGAAAGTAAGGAGCTGCAGAAAAAGAGTATTTCTGAGAGTATGTCAAATTCAAATAAAAGACCATGCTGACAACAGCTTGCATAATAATACAATTTTAGATATGCAATTCAGCATAAAATGCCAAGTAATCTTCCCATCTAACACACAAGTGTCTCTATTGAGGTCGTACATTACGTGCAAAGTTCAGACTCTGTGATGCAAGTGAAGAGAAAAATGTACACATCACCTAATTTCATCCCTGTCCAAAATTTCACCAGAAAGTACATCCATAAACTCTAAGCAGCCCCTATTACTGTGAGACCTCAATCCTTTGTCAGACTCATATCCAAAGTAGCCTTGTGACAGTGGAGTGATTCTATTCCTATTTTATAAACAGGAAACAGAGTACAGGAACTAAAATTCCTTATCAGAGGTTACAAGGCTGCTTCTACTTCTTTGGCTAGCCTAGTATTTGCCAAATGATTGTTCTGGTCCTTTGTTAGAATGACAGGATTCTTCAGCTTTGCCTCCCTTCAGGGAAGTCTGAGGGTGACAGTTCTACACCAGAAAGTAAACTGGGAACTTTTAGAGAGTAAGGAGTGGTCATACATCAAAAAACTGCTAACTTTCCCAGAGAGGAGTCTTAGCATCCAGTAAATAGTACAACATTTCTCCTTCGGTTAGGACTTCCATCTGGAGTTGCAATTCAATAGCAATGTTGCTCGGTCTCACGTGCACCTTCTTTTCCTCCCTCCTGTATCTGAAGTTACACCACCACCAAACTGCTCCAAGGAGCTGTTCAGCCATTTCCTACCCTAATTAATCTGTGCTATATTAATCTTCTTGATCAGTTTGTGGATTTTCCAAATAGGTTTTTGAGTGGAATTGTTGATGTTTTCTTGTCTGGTTAAAAATATGTCGCTGCTGGCATGAATGGACACTCATGGCCATTTTCAGATCAGGCATATGATAACATGAATTGATGTAATGAAAGTGCTGCCAGGAAATAAAGAGCAGTCATCCCCAGCAGGCTTGAGCATATCAAGCCTCTCCTTTAAACTTCCACAGAGCTTTTAGCCCAAACAGACTATTAAATCATATAAACTGACATGCTGTATATCACAGTCCATTATTGTAACAAGGTTACCCTATTAGTTTAAGTGGCAATTGCTTGGGTTAGGCAAACTCCTCCAGAGACTGGAGTGCTTGCACCACAGAAAAAGCCACACAAGAGCATGCTTGTATGTCCCAAACCCCTATATCCTATAAGGGCATGCTCCCAAACCTCTGCCATGACAAAGAAACAAACCTCTGAAAAATAATAATAAGAGGTGATCCTTGCCACAGAGGAGATAAACATCTGTGATCCTCCCTGCTTATAGACCAGCAGAAAATTGCCCAAGTCATCCCAAATTCTTCCAAACGATCATTGACCCTGGGATCAAGGCACTGAGCATCATCATGACACGATGATGATTTTACGACTGCCTGACAATTTCCCACAATATATCAGAAGAGCAATTTCCTTGGTGTCACTTCTACAACCCTGAATGCATCAGAGGAAAACAGCATGAAGTCCCCTTCAGAATATATTGGGATAGTTCTTGTATTAAGGGGATGAGCGAGGCCTTTGCCTGCCAGAGCCCAAGGGCTTTCCTGAGCAGATTTGCCAAGTCAAAAGATGTGTCTGAGACTTCTGTCTCGGCACCCTGGCTGAGGGGCTTGCACTTACACGTGTGTGTCTGTCTCAGAGTCTGGCTATGGGGCTTGTGCTAAGAGAGTAGTTACCTGTTTCAGAGCCTGGCTAAGGACTTAACGCCGAGACAGTATAAAAGTGAAAACAAATAGGTTGGATTTGTTAAAGCGACAGCCAGGTTGGGAATTGCCGTTGATAAATGCACTCACTGCGAAAGGAAAATCGAGCTCAAGTTAATAATTCCTGGGTAATATCTAACGCAGTCAGAGGCGCAGGCCTGAGTAATAGCACTAATAGATAAAGAGAAATAAAAGGCATACCATATATTGAAGGCACAATTCTTATCAAGGTGTCCCTGTCCTGAGTGGAGGAAGGGGAGTACAGCCCATCGACCTTCTCTGCTGGACTTTTCAGTCTTCTCCCCCTCAGTGATATATTCCCCTTGGGCTTTTTATATCCTAATTCTGCCTGTCCCTGCTTCTAGGAGACGTTTAGCATGATTTGGGTGGAGAGGTGAGGAACACAGTCTCACATGTTTAGCATGCACTCTGTTAGGCTCATTAGCATACTCAGGTTTGTAAAGTTAAATATTAATTTTGCAGTTAATTGGGCAAAGGTCTTTGCTCAGACATTCCGGCCTTCAAGATTTATGTATAATTATTATAAGGAGTTAATTGCTCCAGTTGGTTTAGCTGAAATAGGACTGTCTCATCACCACAAGACTCCTTCCTTCAGCTGTTTTGGCATGTCAGGTTAGTGGATCTCCAGTCCCAGAGGTAGCACAAGAATCTTATGGTCATAAATGTCTCAACCTTTTTCCCCAAGTGCACTAAATTAGCTGTATTCTGGTCTCACAGCAAATGAGGCTGTTATCCCACAGTATTTGCATATGTATCGTAAGAGAAAAATCTCTACAGCCAACTGTCATAAGCTGCAAACATGACAGATCAGTTGAATGCAATACAAAACTTGTGTTGTTTCCACACTAACACCACAAATGGATAAGAATGTCTAGATTCTTCGTAAGAGGGATTTCTGAACGAAAGGACCGTGTCCAAATAGATGGTGTCCAACAGGAGAGGATCTCTCAACCACCATAGTAGAGTACAGTTTAAAAAAAAATAAAACTAAAAGTAAATATTGAAAAAGTGATTCCAGCAACATTAGTTTAACGGGCACTGGAGTTCAGTACGTCCCATACTACTGCTGTACAAAACCCTACCTGACAACCCTTCAGTTTGTTGTTCAACAGCAAACCTCCGCTGCAGCAGTTTTTTGATCATGTGAAGATGGAAATCAAATGTCTCAGACAATACAATGACTGTGCTCTTAGGTCTTCTGTAGTTTGATCTGGTTTTATGGACATTATTTCTTAGGCTCAAGCGACCTTTTCTGCTTAACACACATACTGAGTTGGCATTTTAAGTGAGGGGAAAAAACTCATCAGTGCAAGTTTTGGATCACGTACCCATTATTTGCCACTGTTTTAGTAAAAATGCCAGCAATTTTCCAGTTCATTAAGCATTAGCTCAGATCTGATGCTGCTGGCAAGAAATAAAGCTATTAGGATACCAATAGTAAGATATTTAACCTAAAAATAAAAGAAAAATCCCTACTGCATACAATAATTATGGTGCTGACTGAAGCCATTTCTAGTTAGTGTACACAAACCTGAAGGAAAACTGATCTATCTCTCTAATTCTATACAACCTGTCTTGGTCAATTAAATTACTGATAACTAAAAGGGTTTGTAATGTTTACTGTACTTGTTGTAAGCAAGGTATTAAAAGTTCAAAGTGTCAACAGAAAAGGCCTTAGGAGAAAAGCAGTACTGAATTTGAATTAGAAAAGAATTCCTTTCCTAAGCTAAATCCATACTGATTATTTAAAACACTGTTATACCCTTGCCAGCCTAGACAGGGGGTACTTCTGAGCAAAGACACTGATGGACAAGGTGGGTCCATGTGCAATGCTGCTTTTCCACCTGCACTGCTCTGATGCAGAACCTCTGATGGGGAAACAAAGGAAGACCCTCACTGGTTTGTCTAAGAACTGGGAAGCCTTTCCACCATTCTGGGGAGACAACTACTGCAATTATAAGAGATTTATACGTTGCATTGTCCTCTATGTTGTTCCTTGCAAAGCCATTTATCTGTGTGTGTTACAAATAAAGGCAGGGTAAGGTGGGTATCAACTGCTACCATGTTGGGCATAACAACAGCTCATGCAAATCCACCACATCTCTTCTGCGCTGCACAAAGCCTCATCTGTTCTAGAAAGTTTCCTATGAGTGCCTCCTCTTCAGGCCTCTCTTGTCTTTGAGAGAGGCACACTACAAACTGCAAATGTGTGAAAAGGCTGATAAGCAACCCTGTAGCTAGTCACGCAATATAGAAGTTTTACTTGTATGCAAACTTTGAATGCTGAACCAATTTATACAACGTGCTAGCTTTCTTTCAGTAAGTGGCAAGAAGTTATAACTGCTCAGAGGACCAGGAAGACTTGTTGAAGAACAACGGAGGCTCTAGTTACGTGATTGTACTGGCTACATCTATGTTGTGGAGTGGTTGCATCTGATGGAAAGTACTTCAACAGCACTTAACAGCAATGTAAGATGAAGACTGATGGGCTTAGATGGAGATAGATAAAAAGGAATTAAGAGAATAATAAGTCCACTGAATGCCCCAGTTACGTATCTCTCCCGATACAGAGCTTGTCATTCCCTGGATATAAGGGCCAATTTCTACATGAATCGGATCCCTTACTTCAAAATACCACAGAGTCTGGGCCAGAGGCACAAGCTTTCTGTTGCTGGTGTTTCCAGGTTTTGTTCTGGGGAGGGGAAAGTGCAGAGTTTTTAAACTGGATGTTTAAACATGGAGTTTCAGCTGGGGCTGAGGACAGCACCAGAGCTGGTCCTGCTGGAACGTGCACTGTGAGAGACCAGAAGACATGTTGCACCATGCCTGTCTGTCTGTCCTATCTCTGCTGGTGCAGATTAATCCGAGAGAGGAGGAGGGGGAAGGAGAGAGAGAGAAGGAGAGAGAGAGGAGGAGGAGAGAGAAAAAAAAAAAAAAAAAAAAGAGAAAAAAGGGGGAAAAAAAGGGAAAGGAAAGAAAGGAAAGATATCTACCCTTGTGAAAAGTAGAAGATCACTCCAGTGAATGAGCTGGTCTTTACAATAACATTGGAGGCTGGCTTATCAAAAATTGTTTACAAATCAGTTCGACACTGTTCAGGTTTGACATCCCTGTGTTTTAAGCTACAGTAATATTTATATAGTAGCAATATCACCAGTCAAAAACAAAGCATCTGCTGGCAGAATGTGGAGTCAGCTATTGATGCATGTATTGCATCAATCTCCAGCAAAGATGACATGAAACTAAAGTCTATTCAGGCAGTGCTCTGTGGAATACACAGAATAACCAAATACATTCACTCCTTGTCCAATATCAATGCTTTTTCTTAACTACTAGCACGTGTTTCTCTTACATACAACTGGACCAGAAAAGATGGGGAAGGTTCATGACTCCAGCCACAGCCTGTGAATCCTGCAACTTGTTGCCCTGCTATTTTTCCTGGTTTTGATCTTTTGTAAACCTGTACAGAAGCTGTTTGCTTTTGCCACTTTTCATTAGCACAAAGTGGCCTACATGGAAATTTCTAGGCTTGGCTACAGTTACCTACTTTGCTTATTCTGCTTCATGTTCCCACTCTCCTCTTTATTACTACTTACTCAAAGGGGTCGCTGGGATCAGCTCTCTGGAGCTCTGGAGGAATCGGTATTCTTTTGTAGTACATTTCCCAGTCAAAAGCTCCTCGCATGGCATCCCCCGCCTGTGCCTCGTAGCCAAAGTGATTGTGGTCAATGACATCGATCATAGGACACACGATGGTTTTGTGGTTTAGTGCAATCTGGTCTGAAAAATGAAAGTAGAAAATAGGAAACGGCATGTCTAGTCAAGCCATCTATCATATTACTGCAAAGTGAATCCCACAGGTTTTCTGATGTTTGAAGATTGCTTGCTTTGTTCCCTATGGTCCCCAAATCATTTCATTTTTCAAATCTGTATCAAATGCAGACTGGACTTAATGCAGTTGGGCAATGATTAGAAGCATTTACAGTTCTTTAAAGGGAGGCATATCCCTGTGAGACCCACAGGAGTCTAGTCATCTATAGCTCTGTCACTTTGCTACTCTGAGCTGTCCCCAATCTGTCAGCTACAGAACAAGCCAGCAAGCAAAATGTAAAAATACATCTTCAGCTGTGGGGAGTGCGTAAGGCAAGCTCCTGCAAGAGAGATTTGTGTTCCTAAATGTGAATCTCAGCCCTTGCAACCATTCAGCCACTGTTCCTGTGGCTCTAATGTGCATCAGCTTTGAGATCAAATGCTACAAATTAAAGGCAAACTCCGACAAGAAGAACAAAACAAGGCCTGTGTCTTTCTTTTTTTTTCCCCTACTGATCTTTGAAATATAAAGAAGGTTCTACAGTATTATTTGTACTCACTTGTTTGGGTTTTTTTAAGTGAGCTTCTTTTTGCTTTTAAACAAAAAATTAGAAAATAAAATTCCCACCTCCAGTATAAGGGCAGGGTAAGCCTGAGTCTGCTCTGGTGAATCTTATTGCTTAATCCCAAAGAGCTCCTCAGAAAAGAAAGAAAAGTAAAGATGATTTTCCAATGGCAAGAACTAAGCAGAAGAATAAAGGCTTGAAATAAGGAACTACAGGGAAAATTTGTAGCTGGGTTGGCATGAAAGGACAGTAGAGAAACTGTCTATGAATCCTTGAAAAACAAAATCTCAAAATTCCAAGTATAATGAAAATTTTTTCTCTGCATGGTAGCCTATTTTTTTTACTAAATGTAATACATCGTAGGGTCTGTGGGGAAAACCTTTTTTTTATTTATTTTAAAGACCAGATTTCACTGGTGCTTGATAATATCCTAAAAACAATCAGAAGGCTGAGTGTGGAATGAACACTTACATAGGAAGGCAGGTAACACTGGTGTAATGACAATAATACAGATTCTGTCTCCTTGATTTTGAAGGATACAAATTTAGCCAAACATTCGTAGTTTTCATATGTATCCTCAGTTAGTGTTTAGAGACTGTCCAAATGGTGGAACAACGCTGACCGCTAGTGAGAAATTACCGTGTCTAGAAGTTCAGCGGGGTTTTATGTCCTTATCCTTTAATAGGGAAATAAATTTAAAGCACAGGCTCTCACAAAATTCTAAGAAATTCATCTCAGACATAATGGCTGCATCAATGTTGCTATTGCCCAATATAATTACACTCACTGGTGTACTGTGTAGTTTTATCTGTAATCATTATGTAAAGTCATTTTTACATAATCTCTTTCCTGTGATGGTCCTGCTAATAGTTATAGGGCTTATAATAATCTGTCTCTGATCCCCTCCTTCTAAATTGATTGGAGAAGAGAAACTAAATGGGATTGATTTGGCTGGAGGGGGTCAAAGGCAGATTTATAATACATTAGGATCTTTCTCTTGATCCTTAAAAGCTGCTGCCTTTAAATAGACCAAAGGACTGGAAATATCCAATTCACATGCAAAGACAGCTAGGGAGAAAATTATCTGAGCACTGCTCAAACTCAATCCCAGTCTTTTTTCCTCCAACTCTGCAAGAATTTTGCAAGTAAAAAGATCCTTTCCTCCCTGTTGTTGTATGTTTCTGCAGAACTTACTTCTCAGCCCCAAGAATGTTTGAGAGATGACAAGGAATCACAGGAAGATCTTGACTTTGGAAGCAACCAGGGTGTTTGTAGTTGTGCGCACCAGAAGGCTCAGCAATCAAACTTGCAGCCTCAATGTTTCTTTCAGTACGCCTGCAATAATGACTTTTGCATATGTATTTCTTAGGCTTAAATTTAGCCCCAACACAAATTTAGGGCAGAGAAAAAAGGGCTTTAGGGATAGCTTTCACAAGAGCGCTAGTGTCATAGCTTTACAGATAAGAACGTGCTGCTGCTTTTGTGAGCCACTCCTCTGCATCCCTCCTGTGCTAAGGCAAGACACTGAAAGCCACAACTGAAATGCTTTACAGTTGTTTTTTTCCCAATGCCTTTAACCATCATCCTCTCACAAATTCCTACTGCTGTGAAAATTTCCATGCATTATTTCAGTGCATATATGCTGCAGATAAAGGGAAGAACAGACAGACAAACATCACCGTACATGCAAAAATCTTGCAGATTTGAGGGAAAGCTTGGGAACAAGAGGGAATGTTGCTCAGAGCTTTCCCTCTAGAAATTTTAAGCAATAAATACATACAGATTGGAATTCAGCACTTTTAGCAGCAAGCAGAGTGTGCATATGTGGTAAAACCCAGTTTTCAATATTGCATAAGTCACTATCTCAGAAATGTAGGTATTATCTTTATGAGAAATATACACCCCTTTAATTTGAAGTGCTTGTTTGAAATTGGCCTGGTTAGAGTAACGTCACATTGCAAATACTCTTATTTTCCTACTTAAATATGTGATTAAAGATGGTGACAACATTTGAACGGCTCGGCAAATTATCTCTTGTTAGCTGAGTTGTCATGAGTGCTTGTACTCTCAGTCTCCCCACTGGCAAGTAATGCATCATATAAATGTGGAGATGGACAGCTACAGCTAGCAGGTGTCTCGATAACTTGATAAGTGTGGTCTAATCCATGACATGGTATTATGTCCTGGTCAGGAAAAAAATCTGTTCTGAACAAACCTACTTCTGGTAGCCTATGGCACCACTGATCTGTCGTGCAGCTCCTCTCTTATTGCTCCCACAGCAACACCAGCAGAAGGAAGGCTGTGCCTGCATCTTTCTGCTGGCTTGCCACTCAGTTTCTTACCTGCAATAACTGTGACTTCACATTACACTAGACTCTCAACTACAGCAGCTGGAGCCCAGATCACATCTTTCCTTCTGCTGACTTTACACCACTGAGGAGAGCGATAACAAACAGCTGTGTTTGCCAACACTTTTACATCATTACAGATGCCTGCCCAGTGAACATGAGGCAAAACTCTTCAAGATCTCAGAGTGGTTTATTTCAGTTTAGAAAACCATTTAAGCTGAAGAAATAAACTAAATAAAGCTTAAAGAAAAGAAAGCAAAGCCATTTTGCACCTGTTTTTAAGAAAACAAAACAAAGGACTGTAACTGAAACAACTGTGGCTCAGCTCCACAAAGCTATTCAGATACCTAAACCAGTACTGAAATCACTCGGTCTTCCTTTGGTCTAAAAAGTGATAGTCAATTCTGAAAATATGAGTTAGATACCAAAGAAACTTTGTGAACTCTCTTTATGTGATTGTACTTGGCTCCTCAACACCTCCCCATCCTCTAATATTCAAGATTTCATTTTGAACAAACCTGGTTTGGAACAGTGAAAAGAGCTGCTCCTCTCAGGAGTTAAGGACTTTTCACTGCACATGGCAGATCCAATGAGAGATAAAACAGGATGGCTTCCAAGCATTAAATACCAAATATATCCTGTGTTGTGGTTTCCTTGAATGACATTCAGTCACATGCAGTGCTGAATGAATCACAAGATAGATCTTTAGATAAACACTTGCAAAAAATACATTAACTTTACTATTATTAGTAGACAGGTGCCAGTAATATAGTAAATATTTGCCACCTAATGGTTATGAGAAAGTTCTCTCATCCCTTTGGAGAAACAGGGCTCAAGGCATCATCAAATACACTAGCTGCATGCTCATTCTCTACTTGTCCTTCTTCCTGTAGAGCTCTACTTTTTCTTTCAAAATAAACCCTACTGACTCTGAGCTCCAGTATTCCTCGAGATTAATTTCTAGATGCTCTGGCTGGTTAGCCATGGGTATTTCTACTCTATGTGGAACAAGAAAGATTTCATTCCACTTGAGAACTAAGGAGAATTGGGACTGGGTCCCTGATGAAGCTTCTCTCATCTTTCCAATTTTCTGGCTTGAGGCTGAGGGTTGTGATCATCAGTTCAATACCCAACTGCAGCCTAACTGAAATTATGAATCCTTTGTGATCATTCTATTTATGTTTCAGTTTTTAGAGGGTGAAACCCAGCTAAACATACCTTCATTTCAGACAAGAAAGCAAGAAAAGGAGCTGGTTTTGCAACTTGCAATTTTCCCGTATCTAAGCTAGTAAAATAAAAGGGTTAGGTCTCACCTGCAGTAACTTGGCAAAATATTTCACAGGACAAGAGTGAGAATCTTCTTGAGATCTGATTTTATGTTTTTGTTAGTGGCAATGTATTATGCACAGTGGGGCAAAATCACAGGAAAGGTGGCTGAATGTGTGGAGTACTCCAGAGCCTTTAATGACTAGCTGTTGGGGTTGCTTGTGGAAAGCTTTCTGAAACTCGCATTTCCCGCTGGTCCTTTATGTCATTTGGGCTTTACATCAAGATACAGAGGTTAGTTCTTACAATGCTAATGTTGTGAAGGAAAAAGTGGTAACAAGGGGGAAGACAGCATGCGTGATTTGATATGGAAGCTAGAAAGGATATAAATTTGGAATTTTGTACCTCATCTTGTCTCTGATCTGAAGAAAAACTAGTTACTAGTATTTGTATTTGGTCTCAAGTGATAGTTCATTAGCAGAACAGCATCCCTTCTGGGCTGCAAATGCTTTATTAGCTTATTGTGTGGCCAAACAGTCCTAGCAACAGCATTCAAGAAACAGTGACTATTGACTGGTGAAACCCTACCCTGTTATGTATTTACAACATATTCTTTTAATTAATTCACATGGCTTTAATAGTGAACTCAGAAGTTTTCTTTGCTTCTGCTAGAAGAAAACCCACTTACTTTGCAAAGCACATATGCTTTGCAAGTTAGTCAGGTGCATAGAAAAGGGGACATTGTTTTCTGTAGCGAAATCCTAGAGTACAACAATTGATTCTTTCCATTCCTTTGACTAATGGAGCTCTGCCAGCTGCAGCTGGAATCCGGCAAAGCAGTCAATAGCAAATCATTCTTTCTGAGCTTCCTATTGTGAATGCAGTTGTTATGAGATTTAACTCTGAGGTCGTGGATACTTTTAGAGCAAAAGCTGTTTTAATGGAATGTGGAGGACTAGGAAGGAGCACAATACTTGCGTAAGAAAAGTTTTCAAGTGTGTAGTAAGGGCACAGTGTAATACTAAACTTGGTAGTAGTAATAATAAAATAAATTGTAACTGCAATGGGTGATACTTCAAAATTTTATCAGTTCGTCAGTCACAAGAATCAAAAAATGCTTCACATTTGTCTGAGTTCTCTCTCATACTGACTCGTCAGACACTGCAGCAGAGCTCCAAACACTTCCTCTACAGTGTATGTCCTGCTTATTGTGAGGCATGGCTTTGATTACTCAAGCTATGCTGTACACTCAAATTTTAATGGCTAATGAAAGCTCACACACTTACTAAGCAAGGGAGGCAGCCAATTCACGTTGACTTCGCAATGGGAATCCAGAAATGTCAAGACTTCTCCTCTAGCCAGCGAGGCTCCTAGCAGCCTGGTCCGAATGAGCCCTTCTCGTTTCTTGGTACGTACAATCCTCACTTTGGCAAAACGGACCATGTATTCCTCCAGCTTCTCTTTTAAATGGTCTAGAAAGAAGTGCAAAAAAAGCGTCAGTGGTGCCAGGCCTGGAGGAGCCAACAGGAGGACAGGTTGGCATACAACCTGAAAACAGCTTATCTACTTCCATCTCTTGTAACTTCCAAGTCCTCCAAAATCTGCCACAAATCCTCCCTGAGACAGTTTGGAAAGTGCAAATGTTCTCTGTTTTATCACACAGAGGAAGACACTGACACTCTGGACCTTTTACTGCAGTTGCTACTGGCAACGTGCCATCCACGATATAATCATGGCCAAAACAACTGCAGGATATTAATCCATCCTCCAGTTCCTGCAGCCCAAGGCCAGATAAACATTCTGGCATGCCATTTTATAAACAGTGTCCTTTCCAAGTGGGTTTCCTGTATCAGCTAATTATGATGCACTATGTGTGGAAAGAAATTTTTAAAAATTAAGCATTAAACTAACATGATTAGATTGTTTTTGAAAGGGGAAGGGAAACAGACACAAAGAAAGATCTTAAAGGGTGGATACGAGCATGAAACACATTGACAGCTGACTTCCTAATAAAATTTAGCTGCAAATGTAGAGTAGTTGATGGGTTCTCTTATCTGCATAATGTGGTTGTTTGTATCACAAAACAGCATCTTTGGGAACATTTTTTCTTCTGACTAGAAACGTAAACTAAGAATTATAAACCCCCCCCTTCAACTACAAAAAACACCCCACAGCTTTGCCTCTTCCATCTACAACAGAAATCCTGATCTTTTGTCTTTGATGTAACACCTCAGCTTGCCAGACTCATTACTTTGGCAGGGAAATAGCAAGATAAAAGCTTAGCCTCCAATAATTAAAACTGGTGATAAGCCACATTTAGTGATTCTAGGAGTTGCAAGCTAAGTATCACTGAAGTGGGCTTGCCAGGTTATGATTGCTTCTTATATCAGCTACTAATTCTTTGGTCTTGTATAGTCAGTATAGGCTTCAACCCAGATCATACATGGTTATATATTGCAAGGTTTGCTACAGACTATCCGAAAGGACTACCATTTTGCGGTACCCTGCAGCGTATGATGCTGACACACAGAATAAAAGCAACAAGCAAACAAGTCACAGTGCAGAGAATACAGGATCTTCTGTTAAAATAAAACCAAGCTCCATGGAAATAGAGCTCCTTGCACATACTCCTCTCTGCTCCTTTCCCTCCTAGCTGATCACACAGAAGACTTGGCAAATATATTCACAGATTAGGAAGAAGTAGAAACACTGGTGGGTAGTTTTATGTATTTAGTCAGAGAGTACTGTGTGGGATGCTTCTCTGTACTTAGATATCCTGATGTACACTGACACAGAAGAGGGAGTAGCCTGAGACCTGGCAACATCAGTCTTCAAGGAATACAGAACAAGCTGGGGCGTTTGGAAGGAGAAACTCAGCACTTTGGAGAATTGCTGAGTCAAGAGAGTAGTTTGTGTTTATAATACTATCTAGGAGAAGTATTAGATCAAGAGAGTAAGGGCAAGTCTGAGACAAAAAAATAAATAATGATGTTCAGATAAACATCAGATGTTTTTGTCTTCTACTCTGTGGCCGATTGTAGACCAAAGATTTCAATTCTGAAGTAAGAGGAAGAGAGGTACCCCTTTGTTCATCCCATTTTGCTACTTACATACTCAATAAAAACCCAACACAATCCCTCGACAGCCACAATGGCAAGAGATGTACCGCATCTTTGAATGGTGGTCTTTTTATGACCCACCATATTCACGAGACAAGAGCTGTGTGCCATTCTAACTCATTTTAATTACCAGCTACAATTCAGTATCATGATTGAACTGAGGGTCTATCAAGACTTAGATCATTTTGTGCCCATGTGCAAGACTGTTTAAAGCACATATTTATCAAACTGTTTTCCTGCTTTTATGAGCTGCATTGAGGCTATTCCCATAGTGCAGGAATAGAGAAGAAGGAAAATAGACCATAAAAACAAAGATACAAAGACCTTGCAAGTAATGTAAGAAAGTCTGCTAGGGCTGTCAATCTGGATATTTTTCTGTGTTGTAAATGATAGCATCTTATAGCCATGAAAAATGAAATAGTTTCCCAGTGACACCATATTAGACATTTTCAAATCAAATCAAATCAAATCTATTAGGTACTATGTCTTCTGTCTGTCCTCAGACACTGGAAATTTCCTCTAGCTTTCTAAGGTCATTGAACCCTTCTCCTCTGACCTCTTCCACCCACAAGTCTTAAGTCTGTTGGCACTGAATAGCACGCAGGAACTCTGCACCAAGAGCAAGGCCACACTGCTGTACACTGTACAGACAACTCATGGGAAGATCCAGGATGCTCAGCCTGAACACAGCTCTCCCACTACAGCAACAAGCACTTAAGATCTTGTCTACAGTGCAAATCCTCCATGTTCACCTGTCTGCCCTCAGTGATAGTTTCACCAATGCAACTCTGGCTGATCAGGGGATCCTACTACACAGCTCTGAGTTTGGCTACGTATCAGAAATGATTGCTTCACTATTCCCTTTTAACTGGTTCTAGGCAGTTTCCTGCTCTAGATGTGAAGGTGACCACCAAGGAAGAACCTAAACTCTCTGTTGGAGAGAAGCAGGAGTCTTATTTGAACCACCTAAGTTGCTTGTGGTGTTGGCAGGCGCTCTGCTGCCTATATAAAATTCAAGGCACACCTGAACTGGACCTTCACTAGTTAGGTGTCACAACAGCTAAGCTAAGGCCCTTGCAATAGACAGCTGGAATATGTCCACCACTGATGTTTAAATGGACTAATACAAACACACTCTTTTCATACATTCCGATTCTCTTGTGTTGGGCCAAATAAATTCAGTCTCATAACAAGGACTTCATTCCATTTCTTTCACATCTTGAAGTGAGCAAATTCTGAAAGCTGAGCGCCTAACTTTTCAAGAATACACTTCAGGGAGAGCTGATGCAAACTATCATACCATGGTACATTCTTTTCTGTTCTTATATCAATTGCTAGATAACAAAAGTTCTGAAGAATATAATTTGATCGCCATCAGTTGTATTGGAGATTAAACTCTATGAAATCAAGGTTAGTTTATACCATTCTTTCATTGCTTCAGGTTCCTTGCAAACTCAGGAAAAGAGGTCTCTCAAATTTAATTTAATTTATTTTTATTTTTACCCAGAAAAATTCCTGAAATTCCTCGGAACAAACAAAAGTTCTCTATACCACCTTCCTCCACCTCCCTCTCAGATAGCCCTTCACACATTTCAGACAGCATGCAATCTGATTTGTGAAAAACTGCATTAAAACATTCAGCACATCTTTTGATGCCAAAGTCACATATGCTAAAATTGTTTTAATCTACTCAATTAGTCCCATAATTTAGTAATTTTATTATTTTCTCCTTGTTGCTCAAAAAACAGCTCACAAAAAAGCAGAAGTATGCAAACAAAATTTGCATGCCTTGTTTGCCCAGAATTCTAAATGCATCCTCATTTAGACATATCTGGAAATAATCAGGAAGAAAACAAAAGTAATAACCATCTAACTAAGGTCTATCAAAATTAACAAGTAACGTAAAAAGACAAGGTCTATATACGGATTAAAGTATATGGATTACTAAAGATATGTAAGGTATCTGGAGTTGTTAAAACACCTATATATTGGTAGTAGCCTAACAAGAAGTCATAATATAGCCAAACAGATGAACACCTCTGCTATGAATAAAGGCTGAGAGAGCTGAGGCTGTTCACTCTGGAGAAGAGAAGGCTCTGGGGAGACCTTACTGGGGTCTTGAAGAAAGGTGGGGACAATATTTTTAGCAGGACTTGTTGCAACAGGATAAGGGGGTAATAGTTGTAAACTAAAAGAGGGGAGATTTAAACTACATATAAGGAAGAAATCTTTTCTGCATCCTGGAACAGGTTGCCCAGATGTAGTAGATGCTCCATTCCCTGGAAACATTCAAGATCAGGTCGGATGAAGCCTGAGCTACCTGATCGAGTTGAAAAGCGTCCCTGCTTGTTGAAGGAGGGTTGGGCTAGATGACCTTTAAGGGTCCTTCTAACCCTCTGATTCTAGATGCTAGTAACAAATACCTAACGCATCTCTAGTTTTGAGAATTGACCAAGACGACAGCTCAGGAATTTATTTGGGAAAAATTCTCAATAATTACAAAAACATCATGAAACACTGAAGTTCAACAAATATGGTTATGAGAATGAAAATATCTTAAAGTGAAGGAAAAAAATATCCCTTTTGGATCCATAAGTAATGATTTTTAAAACTTAAATCAATATGAAAGTGCTTTCATATTGTATTTTCCCATGCAACATCTTTTGGCACAGTTTCAAACCTCACCAATCTCTAAAAGCATAAACAGAGTAACTGCCAGAGACAGTAGAACAATAGCAGATTTAAACAGAACCGTAGTATTTATATTAAGTACTAAGAACATATATTTCATGCTGATCCACTCATTAAAGGCACTCCCACATTACTCAATATATTGTATCTTATTTCCTATAGTATGACTGCATTCTCTCACAGTTTCCAATGATTATGTTGCTAATAGTACCTGCAGAAAAAGCAACTTGTACACAAAACCTATGTATTACACATACACATTTAGAAGCAAGTAAACTCAAGTGCCCAAGCAAACATGCATCCATCAATGTCAGAGCAAAATCATAATTCTCAATTCTGTGAAAGAAGTTAGAACATGGTTTGTAAAATAGAAAGCAACTTGTAATAAAAAGGTCTTCAAATGTCCAGAGGACAACACATTCTGCCCATTTATTACCAAAGGGAACAGTTCAGGCAAGCTTGCCATGGTAAAAAAAAAAAAACAAAACAGGAAGGTAGAATGGTTTCATTTATGTGCTTTAATATTACATAAATTTCACTTTCAGTTACGAATGAGAGAGAAGCCAGTATTTAAATTCTACAATGAGCTATAAATGGATATAAAGAATCCAAAGCCCCTGTCACTAGATATGGGGAGTAAATGTCTAATATGTGATTTAAAAGGAAATACATCATTCTTTCCTTCATAGTGTTGATCAAATGAACCCATGAATCATATGTTTGACACATGCCTGACACCTGCCAGGGCAAGAATTGGCACAGGCAGTGACAAATAAAGAATAATGCACTGGCAGGAGGTTTACAGGCTGTCACTGCTATGTCAAGTGATGATAAAGGGAAGCATTATGTCTCTTCTAGCAATAGCCTGTAAACATATTCTCCATTTTAATTGGTTTATGTGGGCCTTCTCTATCTTCATTTAAAGCCTGGAGAAGTTTTTCTAAAAGAATAGCAGAAACTCAATTGCATGGTCATAGTAATTAAAGATCTACTCAAGCAGAATACACAGCTACTTAATTTGGTGCCCAGAAATAAATTGGAAAGCAAGGTTCTGCCTTTGTCAGGAAAAACAAATTGTAGTAGTAAAAACCAGACCTACAATTATTTTCTCTTGTTGGGATGAATACAGGGAATATTTCATTATCCCACTGGTACCCCGTGGCAACATGTGCTATGTGCAAGCAGGGCTCTAAGTTTATTAAGATGATGGTTAAGAGAGACTTAAAGGATGATGTGAAACCTGAAGGTGGTCTTCAGGACTTGCTTGACTGCAGCATAGGCCATGAAAGAGAAAGGAAAATACAAAGAAAATAAAGCTTTTGGTTAAGCCCCTCTTCTGGGCAGGCAGGCAGGTCCACCCCAAATCTAGGTCTGTAACATGGCAAACCCTCTGCACCTCTGTAGCACCTCCAATTTCTGTCCCAAAATACTGTCAGCCTCTGTTGTAGTATCATTGACCTGCAAACTATCAAACAAGGACATCAATAAAGCCTGCTAAATGCCCTCATAAACAATCTGCACTAAATCTGTTTCTTTTAAAACTTTATTTGTCTGAGAAGTGTGCAATTTGAGTTGTTCTGCCATTCTCGACGTGAGCTGTAGAAAAGTAGTTTGAGAAAAACTTGCAGTAGTACAAAACATATTCTGGCCTCTCCTGTTACCTCATCAGAGACATAAGGGAAGAAGTAATGTGGCCAAAACCACAGTAGTCTCTGATTTTAGGTCAGAAAAATAATCTGGCAGTAATTGTTTCTGTTGGTGAAAACTGAAGTAGCCCCATGGCTGTTCTGACATGCAATAATGAGGTCAGCTCAAGAAGATTTTTCTCCATCTTTGGCCAGCAGCAGAGAGCACTGTGCTCAATATATACAGAAAAATATGCATGTATATTTAGGCTATGAGCCATGGATGGCTCTCATTATGCAAAGGACCTCCATCACTTTCTGTCCTTTTCTACAAGTCAGGATTACCCTCCCAGGTGGAATCTGGAAGGATACTCTCCATTCTTTTCCTGAGGGCCTTGAGCAGACATTTTACCTGCAACACTTCAGCTTAATCTTTTAGTGACTGAAATGCCTCTGTCTAACTTAAGTCTTAAGCTTGACAGAAAATACATGAGGGAAAGTTAGTGGGCTGTGATTATTCAGTTATTATTTGCTTTCTGCTGTAACTGACAAAATAACGCTCTCCAGTGCATTATTAGTTTTCCTTTCACTGCCTGCTATGGTAAAAGAAAAGCAGTCCGAAGAGAGAATACAAGGTGAGCCCATGCACTGGGGTACAACATCAGTCTTTCTTTCAGTTTCCCTTTAAGTTTCTTATTTGCCAAAGGTTGGTTGGAAATGCTGTTTGGAAGCAGAAATGTTGCAGAGGATGTACCAGGTCAGCTACCACTTTTTCTAGCCAAGCTAAAGACTCCAAGAAGGACAGTTCCCCTGGTTATGCCTCTGGATAAGCTGCTCCACTGCTGTACTACCCTTATGGTGAATAACATTTTCCTAACGTCCAAACTGAATCTTCCAAGCTGCATCTTGGGGCTATTGCCTCTTACTGTACCATCTGCCAGTTCCAGGAGGAATTTGGTTCTGCCGTCTGTGCAATTCCCATCCAAGCTGCTGTGGGCAGCTATTAGATCACTTTTTAGCTGCTGCTTTTCCACACTAAACAAGCCCAAGTTCCCAAGCCTCTTCTCAAAGGTCACATACTTTTGGCCCATGACAGTCTTGCTAGTCCTCTGCTAAACTAACTCCAACTTCCGTCATCCTTCTTGAAGCGCCGAGCCCAAAACTGGATGCAGAATTACATGTATATGCAGCAAGCACCAACATTATAGAAAGTATATTTTCATTTTAGCTACTCACTCTCATCCTAGCATAGCACAATCCAGTTTGCCTTCCTAGGGATTAAAGGCCACCATTTTCTGCTATTCACCTAGTATCCCCCATAAACTTTGCAGGTCCTTCACAGTACACCAGCTAGCCAGTTTGCATTTTTACTGGTACGTGAAGTTATACCAGGTGCAGAACTTAGCACCCCTTGTCCAACTTCATGAGATTTATTTTGCCCAATTCTAGAGCTTCTCTGAACTGACCACTAGACTATTTGATATGTCAATCACTTTATTTCAGTATCATCCACAGATTTGCTGAAGTTACGCTGTCCCATCCTCCAGGTCGTTGGTGAAGATACTGACTAACATTGCTCCCAATACATACCCCAGATGTTCTGCCAAACAGATATCAAGCCACTGATTAACTACCCTTCGAGTTCATTGACCCAAGCCAACTGTCTTTTTGTGCAGCACGTGCTTTCTCTGTCTACCAGTGAGAATGTTATAGGGACTAAAACTTCCTGAAGTCAAAGCAAGTTACATCCATCCTCCTTCCCCCAACCACTACCATCATAAAAGGCAATCAGACTCTTCACACATGATTTGCAGTTGGTAAACATGCATTGACCATCCGACATTATTTTCCTGTCCTGTATTTACAGATGGCTAGACACCACCCAGCGAGATGTGCTGCATGATCCTTCCAGGCAGTGAGCTGAGGCTTGTTGGTTTGTAGTTACTGGATCCACTTCATTCTCTTTTGCAAAGATGGAAGTAGCACCTTTTTCTAGTTGGTGACCCATTCAGTTGACTGTCATTTCCAATGGTTGCCTAGTCCTTTGATTATCTTCTATTGTGCCTTTACTTTTCACCCAGAAGGGTGTGATAGTACCCTCTCTCTTCAGATACCCAGATGAAAAGTCTTTTTCTCCTAATTAGTCCTGACTGAGTATTCCTGGAAGAAGGATAGGGAAGTTTTCTTACAGACCCGCATCTAATTCATAGCCACGACAGACTAAAACAAGTACTGGAAGAAGCAGACAGGGTCTGTGAAGACTGTTGGCTATGGTAAAACTGACACAGACTGATAAATAAGAGCAAAATATAGAACTGTTTGGTATAATAGCAATTGGCTAACAGCAATCTCATCTGAGCACTAGATAATCCATTCTTTCTAAACAGTCTTGCAGAGCTAAGAATGAGATGATTTGAGAAAAGCTATATAGTTAACTGCTCACCTAAAAGTAGTACTGTTTAGAGAGACATTTATACCAATCACTTGGAAAGTGGTTCTCCTGGCTGTGATGTTTGCAAAATCTGTGAGGCTAGCGAGATTTGTGGAGACTTTCTTGGACTATAGTCGACAGAGACATGCAGTGATCCTGATTTCTCTTCGTTCTACTTTCCTAAACCCGTGTAATTATGATTGTTATCACAGTTGTTCTGTCACCAGCACAGAAGCATCCAGGACCTCTCTGTCAACAAGGTGAATGTGCAGGTAATTGAATACACACACAAGGCTACTCACATATAAGGCATGATGACACCTTATACAGATGCCATGGAAGCATCATTAAACCCTTGAGGTACTTTTCAGTTCCAGATTATGCGAACGGGGAAAGAAGCAAAACATTTCGGTTTTAGCTTGCAGTTAATTTAGTATAGTAAATTAGACCATGCCATGAGCACCTAGTGTTGGCTTGATAGCTTGTTGGGTAGTGCTAAAAGGCCTCTGAGTTTTCCCTTTCCCTAAAGAAAGAATGAAAGATGGTTACTAGCTTTTATGGTTTTATTCCAACAGCCAGCTGTACGAGACAGCTGTTGCTATCTTTGCTGGTGCTGTAGTATGACAACTCATGCCTTTTAAACATCTGAGGGTAGACTCCTTCATTTGCTGTGTTCACATCAGTCTACCTCTGAGAAAGGGGTCTCCAGCTGGGAGAAAGAAAGGACTACCTCTTACCCAAAAGGTAAATAATCCAATCATTAGTTATCATCTGAAAGCCTCCAAGGTAACAGAATTACCCAAACTATTTAATATATCACAGTTAAACCCTTCCAGGAGCTCATTTTATCTTATACGTTAAAACAGAGGCAAAAAGAACTGAAGCACTTACTCCTTATTAATTGATCATATATACTTAATACACAAAATTAAACAAATTAAATACCACCCCCCCCTTGTAGCCACCTCTGCTTTCTGGCCTGTCTGTAGCAGCCATGACAATTAATAGATATCCCCAAGAGAAAATGTCCATTTCAACTAAAATACTGAAAATAAAGACAGTTGCTATTTATTTGTATTTTCATTGTATCTAATTTTAAAGCAACTGTATTTTATATATTCAGCCTGTTCACATCCCTTTAATGTTCGTGTCCAGCAAAGCATTTTGGAACTGCCTGAAGAAAGCCCGTGACCTGCTTCTTCATGTATGTGCCCATACCTCTTTCTGAATGATTCTCCAATACTAGCTTTGAAAAAAAATAAAAGAGCAAGAAAATAGAGTATTTTTATAGCTCTGTTCCTCTGGTTCTCCAAATGGTATCCAAACGACTTGCCAGCAATAATATGTGGAGGAATAATTTTGTTCACCAGAGGAATGACGCGTTGTAAAATGCAACCGCCTTATGCTGGATGAGGAAGTTGGTTAAGAATATGCAGAGAAGCAGTTTTAAATAGGAACTAAAAATTAATTAACAGGAAATTATTTTTGCTGCATGGTAAATATAATAATAATCTGAATTGGAATGCGATCAAGAAACTGAATCCAATTAATGATACAGCAGATTAAACAGGAGATAGCTCTTAGCACACAAATAGAAAATAAAAGCTACATTCCTCTCCTGCTAACTGTATGGGCTGAGAGAACTGGAAGTACAGCACCTGACCTTAAAGGTGAAAAGAAACCATACAGCTCTTATTGAATGGCACTCTGCAGAACGTGTTGCTCTCTCAAATAGCTTCACCACTGCAGCAGCATGGCTCATGGAATAAAGGCCAACCCATCCGGGGTGAATTTGTTCCCAATACTATCTGGGTAGTCCTGAACATCCCATGACCTGCAGAAGCATGCTGGGGGATGTCCTGCCCACTCAGCTGATGTTGGTCGGAAGGCAGAAGAGGTTGAAAAAGCTTTTTTTTATGGTTGTCTCTTTACAGCAAAGATTTTACTGTGGAAGGACCCTCTTGCTTCAGCAATTTCTTACACCACTAATTCAATTAACGTACCTGTGGCTACAGCTCAAGAAAGAACCTGGGCAATTGAATTATCAGGGAAACAATGATAACTGTACAGTAAGAACAAACAAATGCATAGTTGCCTTCACAGATCATTCTCTAGACACAATTACGTAGCACAGTCCTGTCAAAAGGGTGACTTTGCTGCATTAAAATCTGATTCTTTTTAGCAAATCTGTTTACTACGCAGGTATTTATACAGCAACTCCTCCCCAAGGGAAGCATGTGATGAGCTTTACTTCTAGGTTGCAAGGCCAATTAGAATAATGTTTATTTGAAGGGAATCCAGGAAAGTGTACCTTTCCTTAAAATCAATACGTCACTCAGAAATGCCATCCTCTTGCCTTCAGAGTAACACTTTTGCATCTTGACAATATTTACTGTTCAAAATTGCAAAGAATGACCTGTCAAGTAAGACTAGTTTTGGAACATACTTCTAACATAACTGCAACACAGCTAACACTGCAAACAGTCTTGCAGATTTTGAGGCCTGTCTTTACTCTGTTTTGTTTGAAACTATCTCTGACAAATATTTTGGAGGAAAAAATAAAAATATCACTGACTTTTACAGTAGGTGCTGTCTTCAGAGAAGAGTTTTCTCTCATAGTGCTCTTTTTAACCTCTCAAATGCCAATGACAGATTGCACTAGAGAACACTTCTGTGAGGATGGCACTGACCTTATATTTGCAGAGAACAGTAACAGTAGTCCTTGGGAAGCAGGGAAATAGAATTCATACAACTCCTGTAATTACTTTTCAAGTAGCATCAAATTCTGCTGCAGCTCCCTGCACTGAACACTTTTATTTCACAGAGTAATTCTACTGATACAATTCGTTGCAAACTTTAGGCTCTACTAACCTACAGATGTTGGAAAATGGCAATCTCCTAAGAGAATATTCAAACAACTTTCAGCCTAACGGAAGATGCTACACTTCTTTAGTTCTAGTTTATCCTGTGTGCTAACATTGGGGTTATATTCTCTCTATATTTATATTTATATATATATATTTATACACAGAGGTTTCTATATACACAGAGAGGTGTATATATATTTATACACACATGCAGGTAAAAGGTCAGGCAACAGTCCTGCAATTAGTCCTTTTCCTTAAGAATTCAGTGGGTGTTTTTTCCTAGTGCATGGGTTTGTTCTTGTAAACTAGAGAAGTCCTTGAGATATGCTTTGAAACTAAGAATTCAAACTACAGAAGAGTTTGGGCAATATCTTATTCTCCTTGAAGTTTGATATTCTATCAAGAAGCTCTTGTCTTCCAATTGTTGTATCAAAATTTCTCTTTTAAAAAATGCCCTCTCTGACATAGAAATTGGAGTTCTGAGGCACCGACTCTTTCGTCTTGAGTGATGAGCTTACCTAAGCTCTGCATACTGCAGCAGGATAAAATGTGAAGATACTCAACAAGGTTTCTCTAACCTACTGAAAGAGTCTTTAAATTCCTAATAGTGCAAATGCTAGAACTATGTATGTAGCCCTAAACTTTTCAATATTCTTTGTATCTCTTGGATTTTATTTCCTAGAACACAACAGCTGGCATTACTAGATTTCTCACTGCTGGAATGCAGGCCTTTATAAGCTTCAGAAATACTTAGTGTTGAAGTAAAGTATCCAGTTTCTGCTCTTGATTGGTGCACACCAACATCCAAACATTTTATTTTCTTAGTTATTTCCACAGTTTTCTCTTATCCAACTAGAGTTGGATAAGATCCCTTCTTCTGAAACTTTGATAATAAAAAGTTTTGTCCTTACTAAGCTAGAACCATAGTTTTAAAATCTGTTTCACTCATTTATTTGCAAACATTATCTCTGTTCCTGGTGTAATCTTTGCAGTCATTGATACATCGAGGAGTGCAGTGAAAGAAGATGGAGTTAATTTTGCTGCAGAGGTTTTCAGAAAGCTTCAGTCCATAGGAATTCTCTGACAACCTATTGGCAATGAAAAGCAATCTGTCTGAGTCACGTTTTTCAGATTGGGTCAGGCATGGTATGTTTTTTTTTTTCTTCTTCCCTTCATTATTTGCAACAGTTTCCTTCCAAAATTAGGTGTATAGAAATCTTACAGTGAAAGTATTAGACGGTTGTTTGGGTTACATAATTTGAAGCATGAGTATTAATTATCAAAAAGGAAACCATTCTCTTTTCATAGCCTAATCTGCTATGATGTTCCTCTACATAATGAGGCAAGCATTAATGCATAATTAGGCATCTCCTAACTTCAGTATGAGCTATTAATCAAACAATAACACCATGGGTTTTTCACGGCTAGATGATTGGCTTTTCACTTTTTATTTAAAACCAGTACAAATAAATAAGCTGCTGTATAAACCAAGATTTGGAAGAGGAGACATCAAGTTCTTTCTGTTCTCTCTTATCTTTTTTCTCCCTTTGTTTAACACATTGACTCAACCTGTCTTTTCCTATCTCTCAGCTGTCACAACTGTTCTGCAGTATCACTGATGCTCTTCACATTCTCTTCAGTCTGGCAGGTTCCCTCATTAAGAATGTGAATTTAAGAAAAGAAAGACATACTGAATATTAATTGAACAGCAAAGATAAAAAAGTTTAAATAAATAAATATTATATTTTATTTAATATTAGCTAGCAGATGCAAGCTCCTAGCAGTTCTCATATGAAAACAAAGGGATTATGCTCAGACTGTGCCAACACATTTCTGTAATTTTAAAGACTCCTCCACCACCTTCCCTTGCCTAGACTGCTGTCTGTCTTGCAATGTCAAAAACCAGAGGATGTGACATAGGATATAATCTAGTATTTTTTACTCTGTATGTTCACAAAGTTTATGGTAACATGGTCATCTCTGGATACAAGGACTAAGGATGGCATGGACTGTGATCTTTTCATATCTTACATAAGTGAAGGATTAAAGGATTAGCAGATAAGTGAAAAATAAATCATTGCCATGAATGTGCCTTATTGCTCTTGGGAAGTGCAAAACTATTTCAAAACCAAACTGGTCATATCTACTTTCCAGCATTTTACTGATCCTTAGAGATGGACAAAGTGTTGTACTTCTGAACACAATTTTCATACCTGTATTACTGTTAAAGCTACAGATTATAGATTCAATAGAAGTTACCTTCTGATTTAACACATAAAAAACCCAAACCCTGTTGTCCAAAATGGCATGAATTGAAAGGTCTGGATAAAAAAAAACCCAACAAAACCAAAACCAGAAAAACAAAAGATTTCATGATTTGCATTTTCAAGAGCTTTTTTACTTCAAGTATTAAGCAGCCTGTCAATATCTTGTCTGATCCCAGAAGCCCCACTAGTCCTGACCAGATCTATATGCATTTTCCCCTCACTATCCTTTCTCTGAACTGGGAGTGTTATGGTTCTCACACTGGGTGTCACACTTCCCACCAGTTAAGTGCTGGTGTTAGGTTTCCCACCGTTAGCAGAGAAAGCTTTTCTTAAAAAAAAGTGTCAGAAAAGGAGTTGGAAAGCTGCTGCCATTTCCTGCAAACATTTAATATTTGTAATCAAAATGCCCTCTTAGGTTTTGTGAGTCACATATCAAGAGATGTATTGTGTTACAGCCAGCCTCCTCCAGCTACTCAGAATCACAGGGGCAGATGTCCCTTTCCAACAGTCAACTCAATAATCTCTATGGCAGCTCCAGCAATGTCTTGCCTGAGAAAAACACAAGCAGTTTTGCCTGTAGTTTGACCTGCAGATGTGGCAGTTTTTCCATGGAAATATTGTAATAACTCCTCACAACTTTTTGTTGGCTTTTAAGTTTCAATAACTTATTCCCCGAGGTTTGTTTATGTCCTTCCTCTTGTAAGGACATCATTTAGACCCAAGAAAAACAGGTAGAATCCACACAGAATAGGTATAGCTAAAGGCAGGTGCAAGCCAAGAGAGAAACAATGCCACCAGTGACCTGCACGTGACTTTTGTAACATCACATTTAGTGGATTTACTTCCTTTAGAAATAAATAAAAAACTGCCCTAAAATTTAAATTTGATTCATTTTTTGATTCAATTCAATCAAATTTTTTGATTCAATGTTTTTCAATTAGCTAAGACATTCCAAGAGTCACTTATCATCAACTGGAATGGCAGATATTTGTCATGCTCTGAAAAGTAAACTGTGACAGTGCTTATAGCTCATGAAACATGTTTAGCTTCATTTCAAAGCTTCCTGAGAACAAGAACTCTGAATTCTTTCCCAGAGGTATGTTTCTGTGTTAATATTTTCTTGAAAACAGCTGCAAGGAGATAAGAGCAACAGCAAAATAACAGAGGAATAAATAAAAGTCACAGTGAGCAAAGCTGAATATGGGAAAAATAAATTAAAAAACCCAACAAACAAACCAGATGAGAATACATAAGAAAAAGGTAAAACACAAGTAACTACAATATTCTTAAACTAATATGACTTCAATTCATACCCAACTATCATTCTGATGAATAAAAAAAAATGGGCTTTTAGTTGTGTTGTAAAAGACAGACTGTGTCTCAGCAATACATCTTCAAATTTGCTTCACTCCGTGGCTTGTAGTGAAAGGGAGACCACTTAAAACTCACAGACAACTGAAATACCAACAAACCTGATTTCCAAATGAACAGCTGAAGGAGGAGGAAATAACATGCTACCTTGTTTCTTTCACCAACAGATGCTTCACTTTACCCAGAGGAAATTCTCTCGAGGATAAGAGATAATAGGAAATTAATCAGAAATTTTCCTCAGTACAAGGGTAACGTGCTACATTTAAGATTACCAGCCAACTCTTTAAAGCAAGAGCTTCACACAAGTGTAAATTCATTTTTCAGTGAAATTAAGGATCAAAGTGCTTGTTTCTACTGTAGGTCTGTGGACCACTCAGTCTGGCATTGCCAAGAGCTAGCAACAGGCCTCAGCCTCTATTAATAAAATGTAAAGGCATCAGGACACAGGACTTGTGCTGTGTCTTGAACTGACTGTACCTTGATTTGCTCTATCTGTGAAAATACTCAAGAAACATGGACAATACCTTCACCTTGCTTAAATATCTGATGATTATTGTCGAGCTTGCCCTAGCTGTAACATCATGATTACCGGTGATAAATTGGGTGCTTCTTATCCCATGTTTCTGAGCTTTACTTACATCTTTTTTTTTCCCATTTCATTTTGTACATCTTTGTGCAGTTGCATGGTTTTCCCTCTAAAAGGAAGTCACGGCATCTACAGAGATGGATTAAAAAAACTAATAACTAATCCTGGGAGGAAGAAACCCCCTCCTCAACTTCATCCTCCAGTTCGCAAAGAATTCACCTCAATGGAGCAATGCATAAGGAGGGTGAGCATGACGCCAGAGAAAAGGGTACATAATAGGATGCTGGCTTACAACTACTTTAATTGCATTATTAATCAGAACAGGGAATAATTAGATAATTTGCCTAAGTGTAAATACAATTTATACAATTTAAAGTGCGGTAAATTAAGTGATTGTGGTATTTTGATTAGGCAATAAAACATTAGAGCAACAATATATTCTAGTTCTTGCATACAAAGGTGTACTCTTTTGTTTTCCATGACTTAACTGTATATGTAACAGTATACATTATGCTTTTGGAAGGATCTCACCGAGTATGAGACGAAAAAAAATACTGGTTTCCTTTGAACATCTTAGTGACTTCTCATAATCTCTTGTTTCAATAACCCTACTGTGTGTTTTTCTTTAGCAACTACTCTAGCAAAACTCTGAAGAATACTTGGAAAGCAACAAAGTCAGCAAGGCGGTATTTCATCTGTTCGTCAATGTCAATACTGTTTTTACTTTTCAGACCCTTTGCAGCCTCTGAACACCAGAGCTATCTGTTTCATCCGACAATGGTTTACCGTGGGACTTAGGGCTTGTTAGTGTAATGATTCAGTATCTGCTATATGACTGAAGCAGCTTTCCACAAACAAGCAATAGCTTTATACATTTAGCAAGTTTAGGAAAATGGACTTTGTTTCAAACTAAGCTCTTCTGAAAAGGATTTTTATGTAACCGGTAATTTATGAGCTATACAGAGAAAACTTCAGCAAACACAGAGGAACAGGAGGTAGAATTTATAACACCATCTCTGTATTTGATTGCTTAGACAGGCATGAGCTTCACTAAACCTCAGCCAGGTACAATCTCTCCGAGAGCTGCCTTTCACCAGAGCCACTAAGGTAATGCGGGACCCCAGTTCAGTTCCTGTCTCATTTCATTTTTCCTCGGCCTCATTTCTGGGAGGTGTGAAGGGCTCAAGTGTCACTACCAAGAGGAGCTTTAAGAACTGCTGAGGAGGCAGGGAAATTTCTTCCTGTAATAAGCCAGTGTAGCCTAAGGACTGCAGAAAGTAGCACAAGGTCTTTACGGTATAGCCCCCAAATAATAATACAAACCGCTCTACCGGCGTGTGCATGCACACGAGGACAGGAGGTGACAGCAGATAGGAAATTCACTCCCTGTGAAGCTCCCATCTCGCTTCTGTGGCTGCTTAGACAACAAAAGTGAAGGATTTACCACCTCAGGTAGGTAAAGCTGAGAACAAAGAATTCTACTCAAATTTAAGGCTATTTTATGAAAGGTTTTCTGAACCAAAGTTACCTGCAGGAACCAGTGATGGCAAACATGTGCCTGAAAGGCCTTATTCTAAATTGCATCCCTGGAATCCCTGAATGTAACCCATACCTTAGGATCCACCCACTGAAGTGAACCAGGTAGCTTATCCAAACCTATTTGCCATGAATTTATTCACAGACACGGGGTAAAAAAAACACACACCCCCCAAAATGTCATCACAGAAGTAACCTGGAAAATAGTATTAAAGAAGAAACAGATATATGAAATCAATCAAATGCTTCTAGACCCTAAACTTTGGAAAATAAAATTATGCTCACTCAGAAAATAATTCAGTATTAATAAGTTGACATTAATGCAAGTAAGATTTGTCAAAAGAGCAGGAGTCAATTTAATACTGTGACTGAGATTTTCTAAGTATTTCTGCTACACTTTGGTGATTTCACCAAATTAATTGTCAGGTTAATGGAGATTTATTTTCTTTTTGTATGCTTGTTTGGTTTTTGTGCAGAACTGCACCTATGTTTTAAATGTATCTGTGTAGAATAACTGATATTTTGAATCTGTATTATGCTTCTGATTCCTTTACTTTTCCATAGGTTCCACATTTCTTCACAGTGGCTCTCCCTGGACAAAATTGAATGTATTGCAAAAAATAGAGAGGGAACTTTAAAGTCAGTCTATTATGTATTCATACATTTTCACACTCTCTACATTACTGTAATTAGAGTTATGGTTGCATAAGATTAAAATTAGACTGTAGGCACTGTTTTAGTGGAAATAGACAGACCGAGCTTGTTATTTTTCATATTAAAAGCTAAGCTTAATCCCTTTTCATATTTCTAAGTGAAAAAGGTGATTTCCTTAGGAAAAAAAAAGGAGAATGGTTACTATTGATAACTTCAAGAAACACTCTTACTTACTCTGCACTGGAATGACATCATATATTTCATGTGCAAGACTTGAGAAAATACCTAAATTAAAAAGACTCTGCAGGAGCAATTATTTTCTTTCAGTATTTTCTAGTGCTCCCATATGTACTTTTAAAAACCCAGTAAAGTTTTATAAGTATTCTGAATTTTTCTGAAAACAAACCCAAGGTGAATATATGTGTGTTTAAAAAATAGTTACCTTGCACTAAATTTCTCCTGAAAAACTTCAGCTAATATAGCAAAGCAGAAATAGCTGTATATAGTTATCTGTTTCACAGTATCATTTCTCTTAGATTTTTTTTGTCATCAGTCATGAAAATCATATGTAAAGAACAACTTATTTCTTTGTTTACTTTCTGTTCTACGTCTCTCTTTCAATCAACACAGCATCTAACCCAGCAAGACTACACAGATGAGGGCTTTGCTGAATCACTGTCGTCTATTTTTCTTCATTTTTGATGTCTTCTAAATCCCTTGCCTTCTCTTCCCTTTAATTGCCACGCTAACACCTGCCCTTGAATCCAAACTGTCTGCAGGACAACGCAGAGTTGGAAAACTGCAACTGCTGTTATCACAGATCAAGCATGGAATGTAACAATTAAATTACTGTCTTGCAGACCTGAAAATGTCTCCCCAAACATACTCTGGATCCTATCAATGTTTTTGCTGAAGCCAAACTGCAATGACCATTTTCAAAAAGACCTTACTGATTCATCTTTTCATTGTGATTCACGTACTTTTTACTCGGCACAATTCATCCCTGTAAGGATAACAATTGCTCACATTAACAGCTTCAGACAGCTATGAATTGCACACACTTGGCAAGAAGATTCTTCTACGTAGTCTAAAATTTTCCAAGTCCAGCCACATGTTGCAGAGCATTAGGAAAAGAGATGCCATCTATTTAATCTCTGAAGATCACTCGGTTTCTTTACATGAAGTGAGATGAATTAACGGTAGTCTGTCTGGTGCTTTCACAAAAGTTTCCTTGCTTACATCTGTAAGTTCTCATTAAATGATATGACTAAAGTAAGTGGAGAAAATCCTTTAACAAGTCATCACCATGTCAGATAAGCTAATTGGTAATGGCCAGCATGCTAAAGGCCTTCAAGCATCGAGCGGTCCTTGAAAACAATGAGAGACAAGCATGAAAATACTTTTAAAATTCTCATTAATGACATAAAAAGCTTAATAGGTAAAAATAGTCTGACTTCACAATCTGCTGTTTTTCTTCAGCAACTTCATTTGTAAAAGCTACCTGAAAAATGGAATCTGATATAATTAATGAGCAGTATTTAACACTGCACAATGACTTAAAAGCAGTGCAAAAGTACTCACTAATCCAAACACCGTAACTCAGAAAAGGAGAAGAGTTGTGAGGAAAAACAGAATTTTGAGTATATATATTAATTGTTCTGATTAATTACATTATGAATTATCTATGCTTTACAATTACCTTCCTTTGTGAACAAAACATTTTGGTCATCAGCGATTACTAAAAATCTCTTGTTCCTTCCACAAGCCATCTGCTCTGCCCTGGGTAGTGGTGCTGAGAGCGAAGCAGAGCATTGCTCTGATGGGATGTGGAGACTGAAGTGTGAAGTACGTGCTGAAGAAGAGCCGCACAAACACGTGCTATTGTTCACATATGTTCACAGTGCTGCTGGGACTGGCAGACAGCAAGGCTCAGCTTATTTCAAATGGCTGAAATGTCAGGAAAAAATTAAAAATAAATCAAAGCACCTTTACTAGCGCAGTTGACAACGCTTGCACAAGGGCAAGGACATAGAGACCAGCTGAATACAGACTGACAGAACAGCAGATAATGAGTAGAAATAAAGCCTGAACACTGATGGTTTCAGGCAGATGAAGGCAGTGCGAAGGGATCATCTCTAGCACAAGTAGAAAAGGCTTTTTAATTTCTCAGGTAGGTTTGCAAATATTACTGGATAACGTAATGCAGTAATAGATGTGGTATGGAAGCAGCCCATCACTGGCAAAAATATGCAGAAAGAGACTTGATGCATCATCTTGACCAATATCCTCAAAAAGTATCATGTTCATCTGTACATCCTAAGTAAGGGCTTAAAAGATGCTCTTCATTAGAAGTGACAATTACCGCTCCATGACTCAGGACGGTCAGAATTTATCGCCAGCTTCCAAGCCAACTGCATGTGTTACTGTGATTATTATCAGTCTGTTTTACACTGCAAAAATGTTTCTCTCAAACTGTTCACTAATTGATAAGATACCAGCCACTAAAGCGTATTTTGTTGGCATTTATTCAGTGCTAAAAACAGGCAGAAAGAGAGGTGGAAAAATTTCCTTTTTCCTCTAACTCGACGTAACCAAGTTGGGGTGATCAAAAACTGTTCAGCGGGTTTTGAGACAAAGATGAACAAAACGGTACATAGCTACATTTCATATACCACAGAAAGGATGTTTTTATCTCCTCATATATTAACACTGCAGGACTATACATTTTACCTCAGCTTTAACACACCCAACAGTTAAACTAAAATTAAATGTCGACACCGAAGAAACTCTTTAGTCAGAAGTTAGCATACCGTAAGCAAAGTTGTCTCAATATCTGCACAAATTAACAATTTTTTCCAACAGTTTTGAGTCTGACAAAATTCCTATTGATGTACCTAATGTAGTACAAGGCAATTTAAGTAGAGAAATCACTTTCGGTCATTAGGCATAAGCAGGCTTGCAAAAAAGGTAAAGCTCTTTTAGCCAATTTTGGCTGTTAAGTAATTGCCACCCTATATGAGCATTCATGGCTCACTGATAATCAGGTTGTTCAAAGTGAGATTGTGTGGAGGGTGCTTCTAGTTCTCATCCATCGTCCATTCCTCTCCATTCCAAGCCAGCTTTCTGCAGCCTCTACCTGGGTAGGTCCCTTTCCAGCAGAAACCAGAGCCCAGGGAGTGGTAGGAACGTGTCTGGGTACCGAAGCAGGATGAAGCCAGGCATACCTCTGCAAGTCTAGGGATGCCTGGGACTCTGCAGTTCTGCTTAGGGATGAACTGCCCCTGGCAGCCTATGAAGGCTGAGCCTAAGATCATGCCAACTCCAGAAAATGAAAACAGTTTTAATTAATACAAATTCCAGTGGCTATTAGCTCTGAACTTTGGGCCATGATGGTTTCTAACTATCAATATGCATATGCATTTTGTGTTTTTCATTCTGCTGGGAAAAACAAGCAAATGACCAAAGGAGATTTCAGAATTGGTCTACGCTTAAAGAAATTAGCATCTGGATTCCTGTTGAGCAGTTTTAGCTTGGTTCCCCAAATTACTGAAGAAAATTTGTGAGTGCGTTTAATGATTTGGGGCAAAACCTTCATTATCATATTACATCTTACACACTAGGATGTCAGTTTTGCAAAGAAGGGTCAAAATACAAAAAACATTGTGAAATAAGAATAAATTCTGGCGCTGGTAAAATGCATATGATTGTACCCCCTCTATGGGGAAGGGCTACCGTGAGACCTGGTCCGGGAAACGGTGACGCAGCTACTTAATGGCTGCACGGGTCATTAACACGCAGACACCAATGTGGTGGACGGCAAATGGCGTTTATTGGTGGGTAACACTGCGTTATATAGCCTAGGTTCTACGGCGTCACATCCGTCTGCTTGCCTCGTAAATCAAGCGCTATTGGCTATCAAGCTGTCCCTGTCTTCCCGTACAGCGCGCAAAACTTCCGAACGCCAGACCCTAACTACCACATATGATAAAGAGATTTATAAATGCTAACAGAGGCACTACCCATTAAAAAATAAATTGTGATGCAGTTACTTAGGCACTGATATGGTAGGTACTTCATGCAGTGAGCTCAAAGACTGATTCACCTACAAGTTTGACTGTGCAAAACTTTCTTTGCTATGAAATGCTCTCCTTTTGGAATGTGATTTGGGGCTTTTTCCCACATAACAGTGCAATGCCTACCAAGAGTCACTCTTTTTTTCTTTTTTCTTTTAAAATATTTAATGCCTTAGAGTAATATTTCCCTTTCCCCATCTGTGAAATTAAACTAGTTTGCACTGAACAAGTGGAGTTGATAACTTCAGTCATGAGATGAGTCTTCAAACAGGAGATTTAGACCCTAGAGGAGAGAGATCTATGATGTTTGAACTAGATATAGGAAAAGATATTGG